>PVLA01010955.1:0-57831 GCA_004027455.1 Hydrochoerus hydrochaeris | reverse complement strand
CTCCTCCTCCTCCTCCTCCTGCTCCTCCTCCTCCTGCTTCTCCTCCTCCTTCTGCTCCTCCTCCTTCTTCTACTTCCTCTTGTTCTTTGAGACAGGGTCTTGTTATGTAGTTCACAGTGGCCTTGAACTCACTTTATATCCCAACCTGGCCCCAAACTCACAGTGATTCTCCTCCCTTAGCCCCCAGACCTGGAGCTACGGCACACAGCACCACACTTGGCTTCCGTCTTTTTCTTTTATCTTCTATTTCTCATTAGCTTTGTCCTCTTACCTTTGCCTCATTCTGTAAATAACCCTTTATTCCCCCATAGGATTCTTTGTACCACTTCTCTCTCCTCTTTCACACATCAGTTTAAGGTTTCGAATATTTCCTTTTCTGTTCCCTTTTTCCAACTTCCTATATCTTTAAAGCTTTCTTAAGCCCTAAAAGGTAACAACTCCCACCCTCAGTTTATGTATCCTGCAGACCATTCCTTCAAAGCTGACAGAGAAGCCCCTGGCCACCAGGCCAGCTTTACAGGAAGTTCCCCAGTATAACCTAGAGAGGGACAATGGAACCAAGAAAGCCAATAAACCAGAAAGAATGACAATACCTGCCAGGACAAGCATCTACGCAAAGAAAACAGGAAATCAGCAACGGGAGATGGTGCCATGTCAGGGGTCACCAGTGCCCCTCAGCAGTAACTCTCGATGTGAATGTTCTCAGTTCCTCAGTCGAAAGGCACGGAGTGGAAGAATGGATCAAGAAACAAAACCCAGTGGTACTCAGTATACAAGAAACACATTTTGAGCTGCATAGCGAGACCCTGTCTCAAAAAGACAAAAAGAGAAAAGAAAAGAAAGAGAAGAGAAGAGAAGAGAAGAGAAGAGAAGAGAAGAGAAGAGAAGAGAAGAGAAGAGAAGAGAAAAGTCAAGGCCCACGCCCCTGAGCCAAGCCCACCCCGGTACCCTGAATTGAATCTTTAGATCAGCGGCACAAGTGGCTCTGCTTTCTACGCCTTCCGAGTCTCTTCTAATAAAAATACTACATTTACACCCTCTCCCCTAACCCAGGCCTGCCAGGTGCCAGGTACACATGTCCCACTCTACCAGCCACGACCTCCTGGGCTGCCATCCACGCCATCCCGGCTGCCCGGGGAGGGCCGGCCCTGCTTTCCAGGCGACAGGGTGATGGCCATGACTCCCAGACTCTGGGGACTGGCTGGGAAAGGCCGAAGAGGGGGCGGCTGTGGCTTGGGACTCGCTCCTGCCTGCTTCCTGCCCCGGCTCCCAGTTCTGGGTCTCAGAGCAGCCCGGGCGCCCACCTGGCCCCAGTGCCCAGGCCCCATGGATCCCCAGATGCGAGGGGCAGAAAGTTCCTCCCGGGGGCTCCGCCAGCCGTGCCCGGCTGAGCCTCAGCCTGGATCTCAGTTTGGCCCTGACGCACTGACTAGCAGCCTGATAACCTCGGTCCCCCGATTTCATACCATCACTCAGGGCTGGTGGGAGGCACCTGCCCCAGGTTACCACTGAGAATTAACAGAGCACAGAGCACCACCGAAGCACAGGACCACTGCGCTACACACGCCCAAGTGCAGTGTGCCAGGTTTGGAAAGACCCAGTGTCCACTAACAGGACCAAGCCCCTGCCTGCAACCTCTGGATACTTCAGACTTATCTCCATAGCTGGGCATGGTGACAAACATCTGTCATCTCAGCACTGGGAGGCTGAGGCAGGAGGGCCCCCATGAGTTCAAGACCAGCCTGGGCATCATAGCAAGAGCCTCTTTTAAAAAACAAATGCCAAACAAAACAAATACCAAACAAACAAAAAAGACATCTGTGTGCATAAGTGGAATATCTCAAAGTACTGGCTGAAATAGATACATGCTTTTTATTTTTATTTTTTGTCTTTTTGAGACAGGGTCTCCCTATGCAGTTTGGGCTGGAGCTCACTTTGTAGCGCAGGCTGGTCCTGCCTCAGCTTCCCAAGTGCTAGGATTACAGGCATGGGTCACCATGCCCAGCTAATACGTGCTTTTTAACTAAAAAGATATTCAGGGCTGTGTGTGTGAAATGCTACCATTTGTGCCCAACAGGGAGGGGAAGAGAAGGCGGCCACCCATGCCCTTTGAGGTGTGTGCTTTTGTCTTTGTTTTTGGTGTGTGTATTTGTGTGTGTGTGCGCGCGCGCGCATGTGCTTGTCATGCGTGCTCGGCGCGCCCTGTCACCAAGTGACCCCCCAGCCCCAGATGCGACCCTTATATGCCTACAATTTTTTTCTTGGGGGAAGGTGTACATTAGAGATTGGATGGGCGAGCTGGCTGGCTGCAGGGAGAGCTGGAAAGGGTGGTGTAGGGAAGCAGAGAGACTGGCTTGTCACAAACCCCTCCATATCCACTTGGGTTTGTTTGTTTGGGGCACTGAGACTCGAACCCGGGTCTTCACGCGGGCTGCCGCCCGCTCCCGCGCTGAGCTGCACCGCAGCGCTGCGCGCGCATCCTACAGCCTGCAGCCAGCTGGAGCGGGCAGAGGCCATGCCTGTGTGTCCTCAGTGTGTCCCCCACAGAAATCCTGTAAAAAGCTTCGTAAAAGTGGCCGGAACGTCCGCCTAAGGGTCCCGACAGGCCACAGAACCGCCTGCTGGGTCCCGGCCGAGGCCCCGGTGCCTTTTGTAAAACTTCAAACAGACGCAGAGGAAGAGGCTCAGACGACGCACCCCTGTGCTCCTGGCGCACTCCTCATGCGCCCCTGGGCTCCTGGCGCACTCCTCCGTGCGCCCCTGGGCTCCTCTAACCCGAGGGTGGTGGCGGGGTCTGCGGGCCCCCTCTCCGCAGGCTCCGCTCTTCCCTGGGAAACGCAGCCAGGGAAGGACCCTCCCGGACAGCACAGCATGACCGGAACACAACTTCCGCTGTTTAAAAATCGACAATGTCAAATCTATTTTAAACAAACAGGACACCTCAGCGCTGACAAACCAACTCCTGGGGCTGGGACAGAACCCAGGACCTTGCGCGCGGCAGGCGGGGCTTTGCCATGGCCAGTTTCCTCTCTTCTCGCCCATGTGTAACACACCTTTGGGGAAGTGTGCAAACCTCCGTGTGCACTCCGTTTACTTGTTTCTTTTCTGCCTGTCTCACTGCTGAGGAATGCAACCCAGGGCTGCTCTGCCACTAGGCTACACCCCCGGTTCTATTTATTTATTTATTTATTTATTTATTTAGGCAGGGTCTCCCCAGGTTGCTCAGGCTGGACTGGAATTTGCAAACCTCCCTCTCTTCCTCCTGGATGCCTGGGATTACAGGCCCGCACCACCACACCCAGCTCTGGTGAGTTTGAAAAAAAGTTTATGTAAAAATTCAAATCTCTTGTTTCTCTTAAAATATATTCTTTTACTTTTTGATTTTGAACATAAAGTACCTCTGTATATAACTCATCTTCTGTATTAGAATTTTGTTTCCATTTTTTAAATATGCAGAATAACAAAAGATTTGTCATCTCCCACAAGCAATTGGCATGAATAAAGAGGGAAAAAGTCTAATAAATTGAATGACAATAGTCATACTGACCAAACAAAATAGGTAGCCCTTGCTTAGATTCTATGAGAAGCCCCCTGTAAGAAAATATTTGTGAGACAATTGTGAAAATAAAACATAAACTGCATACCAACTATTATGGATTTGGTTAATTTTGTTAGTCTTATTCACAGTATTAGGATGACACTGTTTTAAGCTTCTTTTGATATTAAATATACTTGCATCACTGTAAGAAACTATGGTCATTTGGGCTGGGCATGATGGCGCACGCCTGTGATCCCAGCATGTAGGAGGCTGAGGCAGGAGGATCATTACAAGTTTGACATCAGACTGGGTTACATAGTGAATTCAAGGCCATTTTGGACTGCACAGTGAGACCCTGTCTCAAAAAAAAAATCAAAAAATACTACTTTCACTGTAATTAGTGTGAATGTTTTCAGGACTTGAAATAAATATTACTAAGTATATATATATATATATATATATATATATATATATATATATATATATATGCATCAGTATTTACAGAGAAATTTATACAACTGAAATTTGTTTTTCGACACTCAAGTGGGAGAAATTAGAAAAACTACAGCTCAAACTATTAAAACTGACTGAGGGCCAGGGATACAGCTCAGCGGCCCAGTGTCTGCCCGGCAAGTACGAGGTCCTGAGTTCAATTCTTGGCGCCGAAAAAAAGGTTGAATCCCCTTGCATATTTGTAGAAAAAAAATGTTTAAGTGCAGAGTATATGAAAATATTTGTTTTAAACTGTTTACACTTTACAGATCACCAAGTGATCTGTAGAGGGAGAGTTCCAAAAAGTATTCCCCATTTCCATGTGTGTTTGGACAGTTCCATAGTAGAAAGTTTAGGAAGTTCAAAAATTGAGGGCTGGGAATTTAGCTCAGCAGGCATAAGCGCCTGCCTGGCAAGGGCCAAGTCATGAGTTCGATCCCGGGTACATCCACTGGGCACTCGAAAGAGGGCTCTTCCACAGGAGAGGCGGCACATCGGAGCTTAGGACCTGAGTGTGACAACCATCAACCTGTCCGCATGCACAGCTGGGGGCTGCAGGTGAGAGGCGTGTGTCAAAACACCCCATAAATCATGGTTTCTACTGACTCATCTTGCAGATTACATCTACCACAAAAATTAATAAAAAGATCCATTTTATACATTAGTCTTTGATGGATTTTATTAGGATGAGTAAGTCCTTTGGAGTCTTGTCATAGCTGTACTTTTTTTGGTTTTTGGTTTTTGAGACAGGGTCTCACTATGTACCCAGGCTGGCCTCAAACTCACAGGGATCCTCCTGCCTCAGCCTCCTGTGTGCTGGGATTACAGGTGTACACCTCCATGCCCACTATATACTTGCACTTTTTAAATTACATTTCTTGCTGGGCATGATGTCCTGAGCATGTAATCGTACCACTTAGGAGGCTGAGGCAGGAGAATCACCCTGAGTTTAAGGCCAGCCAGAACCACATGATGAGATCCTGTTTCAACAAACCAAAGAGGGGGAAAAAGCCATCAAAGTGGTAACAGCTAAGGGTGCCAAGAGCCAAAAGGTGGAGCAATGAAGAGAGCGAGGGGCGATGAAAGAACCGGGGTTGCAGGCGCGGGTGGTGGTAGGGGGGTACCTGGAGACAGAGGGCCAGGGAGCACAGGAGAGAGCAGTCACGTGTGACAGACAGGGCCTCGGGGTTTGGGGCTCGAGTGGCCCAGCACAGGGAGAAGCCATGGGACTGACACTCTGGGAGCCTCCTAAGTCCCTAAGTACTGACATTTCCACTCGAGTGAGGCCCAGACATTCGGGAGCTTGGAGAAGGGCAGAGCCCTCGCCCTCACCCTCGCCCTCGCCCTCGCCCTCGCCCTCGCCCTCGCCCTCGCCCTCGCCCTCCGGGACCTGCGGACCAGGGTGCACCTCTGACCAGGTCTGCAGGGACTCGCGTGCACACCCGCGCCCCGCAGTGCAGCACAGCATCCACGGGGGGGGGGGGGGGGGCACAGCCAGAATTTCTGGGAGAGCATCGGTGGGAAAGCCCTTCCTCCCTCCGGCTGCCTTCGGATCCTTGTCCCTCAGGATGAAAGCGACAGGACAGCGGACCTTGTCTATCAGACCCTGCGGTCTCCTTGGAGATATTTGAGAATTCGGGCTGGAAATCAGTGACAAAGCCAGAGCCGGATGCAGTGAGGGAGGCCGCAGGTGCTTTGCTCATGTTACAAGAACTTTGCGAACTGTGTGCCACTTGCATGTTCTCATGCTGCTGTCCAAAAAGGGGAACCAGAGCAGTTTAGCAAGAAAAAGAGACAGATGAAAGGGGGTCAAACTGCAGACAACTCGGTCATGTATGAAGAAAAACCTAGATTTCATCAAAAGAACGGTTAGAACTGGCAAACTCAGGAAGCTTGTAGCACTTGAGATCAACAGCAACAACATCGGTAGCGTTTCTATACACCAACAGCAAACTAGCTGAAGAAGAAATCAAGAAAGAAATTCAATTTGTAACAGCTACCAAAACCAGCTGGGCATGGTGGAGCTCGCCCGTCACCCCAGCACCAGGGAGGCTGAAGCAGGAGGATCACAGTGAGTTTGAGGTGAACCTGAGCTGCACAGTGAGTACAAAGTCAGCCTACACCACAGAATGGGACCCTGTCTCAAAAAACAAAAACAAGAAGGTGACAGATACACTATTTACCCTGATCTGATCACACATCATATGCATGTATTTTTTGTTCAGTTGATTGTTTTTGGTTTTTTGAGACAGGATCTCACCATGTTTAAGGCAGGCTGGCCTTAAACTCACTATGGAGCCCAAACCAGCCTCAAACTCACTGTGACCCTCCTGCCTCAGCTTCCCGACTACTGGGCTGACAGAAGTATGCCACCATGTCCAGCTATATACATGTCATGAAATATCACACTGCATCCCATAAATATGTAGCAATAATGTGTTAGTTAGAAACAAAAATGATAACAAGGGTGCCATTTGCAGTGTGCTGTAAACACTAACCTTTTCAAAAGCCTGGTACATTATTCTTTTGACCATATCTTCCACAACTCACTTAGAAAGGGCATATTCAGACCAGCGTGGCAGTGCACGCCCGTCAGCCCAGCACTGTGAAGGCCGAGGCAGGAGCCCCGGCTGCGCACTGAGACGCTGTCTCAAACAGGAGATGCACAGCCACACCTATTCATGTTCTTCACCAACAGGAGTTTCACAGTGTCCCATTTCTTCCAAATTCATTTTCTATTTATACCCCCAAAGCATTGCCCTAATATATTTTAGCTTGAAAGTCCATTTTCTGCAACAAGATTATGTACATAAAGCTAATTTTTAAAATTTCCTGCTGCTGAAAGACTGGAGCATTGAATTTTCCTTTTGGATTACGTCATCAACACAGTTTTTTGTTTTGATTTTGTTTTTGTCTTTTTCCTCTATGCAGCTCAGGCTGGTCTTGAGCTCACTTTGTAGCCCAGGCTGGTCTGGAAATTGCAACGATCCTCCTGCCTCAGCCTCCCGAATGCTGGGATTACAGACATGAGCCACCACGCCCGGCTTTGTTTTTGTTTTTGTTTTTGCTTTTTGTAGTGTTGAGGATCAAAACCAGGGTCTCACCCACACTACACAAGCACTTGCCCTCCCCAGTCTCCGTCTTTTTTCCTCCATTGATTATTAATAATCACTTTATCAAAACACGAGGGCTGGACTTAGAGTCCACAGGAGGCTCCACTTTCAAGCCCCAGCACAGGAAACGAAGAAGAAAGGAAAATACAAATCCTGAGCGATTCAGAGCAAATGGCAAAGTGGCTGAAGGGCAGCTCAGGTAACTAGTGCAGCTGGGCCACTATTTTTTTTCTATTAGTACATTTATTCTGATCCGGAATAAGATAAGATTCAGCCTGAGTCCTATTCTCATTTCTCATCTTTATAGATTGAAGGACTGAACGTTTTGTTCTCATAAATATGCAGATGAGACTGAAGTTTTATCGTAACAGTGTCACTAAGTTCTCTGACACCCTGTGCAATTAGACACCAAACCACAGTGATCTATCATCGAAAATCAGCAGGGAGGGGCCGGGAATAAACTCAGCAGCGTAAGCACCTGCCTGGCAAGCGCAAGGTCCTGAGGTCTGTGATCCCAGCGCTCAGGAGGCTGAGGCAAGAGGGTCGCCTTGAGCCTGAGGCCACTCTGTGCTACACAGGGAGCTCAGGACGGAGGGCACTGCGTCAGTCCTTCTCCTTACAGCTCCCCTGCAGGCGGCACTGGGGCTGCTGGGAAGTTCTTTCTCTTTCCTTTCCCTCTGTGGCGGGGGGCAGAAGGTACTGAACCAGGGCCTCCACCCTGAGCTACATTCCCGGCTCTCCTTATTCTTGATTTTGAGACAGGATCTCACTAAGCTTCTAAGTCGCCCAATTGGACCTCTCACTTTGGCTCCTCCTGCCTCGGCCTCCCAAAGTGCTGGGGTGACAAGCCTGCACCACCACAGCTGGCCGGACATTTATTTCATATACCTGTTGGCCCTAGAATGGTTAATTCTGTGTTAAATAAATTCCACCTTGATAATTAAAAACATTGTGAGAATCCATGTACCCTCCTCCTTCATTTTTTGCTTGTAATACGGGACTGACTGACCCCAGGGCCTTGCGCTTGCCCCCGAGCTACCTCCCCAGACTCCCTGACCCCTTTTTTTTAAATTTTGGCAGATGGTTCAGGAAATTATCTAGGCTGGCCTCAGACTTTTGACCTCCTGCCTCAGTCTCCCTGAGGCTGGGATTGTGGTACCTGCCCCCTCTCCTGGCTCCTCCTTTAATTTTGTGGAAAGGAAAGAGAACGGAAGTTACCTGTTGCTAGGGTCCAGAGCCCAGCTCTCTCAGAACCAGCACAGGCTTTTGTTTTTGTTTTTTGTCTTTTTGACACAGGGTCTCACTCTACAGTCCAGGCTGGCCTTGAACTCACTTCGTAGCCCAGGCTGGCTTCAAACCACAGCGATCCTCCTGCCTCAGCCTCCTGAGTGCTGGGATGGCAGGTGTGTGCTGCCACACCCGGCCGAGATCTTAAACTGGGCTCAGGTCCCCAGGCACGCGTTTCATTCCTCTGTACTGCAGGTGCTCACTGAGGCATTGTGTGCACGGTGTATTCACAGAGGAGAGAGGATGGGGGGCACTGTGCTGGGAACACGGAGGTGGAACGTGTGGCAGCCAGAGGGGGTCCCAGGCTGAGGAAGGACATTCTTTAGAACCTAGCAAATATTATCTGGGCTTAGAGACCTTAGATCAGAACCAGTAAAGGGGATTCACAAAGCCCAGGAGGGTGCGGGGCGGAGGAGCTTAGGCACCAGATGAAGGAAGGAAGGAAGGAAGGAAGGAAGGAAGGAAGGAAGGAAGGAAGGAAGGATTGGCTTTTTGCAGACTTCGAATCTGAGGAAAGGAAACTGAGGGGAGGAAAAAAAGGCAGGCCGGGGGCGTCCCACCCCGCAGGGTGTGCGTCTAACGCCCAAGAAGCCCTGGGTTCCTTCCCCAGCACTGAAAAAGAAACGAAAACAAATACAACAGTGTTAGGGCGATGGGTAAAGGGGTACTGGGGTATCAGTAAGAACACACAGCCCTCTGCTGAGACGCGGGGCCAGGAGTGCAGCAGGGCACCCTGAGGAGTGGACAAGTTGGGAAAGGTCCGTGGTAGGGGACGGGCTGACCAGACACACAGAGGACAAGGGCCAAGCAGAGCTGCTGGACCGCGGGTTTCGGGCCAAAGTCAGGCAGGGCAGCGCGGCAGGGGTGTCCCAGAGGATGAACCTACCATGACAGGCAGCAGGAAGCAGGGAGGGATCCAGGCAGCAGGAAGGGTGCATCTATAGCTTAGACCGCACCCCTAGTGACCTGCCCTGCAACGTGACAGCCCACTGTGAACCCAGCGGGAGAATAACCCAGTGACAAGTATCACACACCCACAGTCCAGTCATCTCCCCAAAACCCTGCCTCTGAGCACATGAGGCTTTTGGGGGACACTGAAGATATAAACCCTAAAAGGAGGGATCTGTGCTGGTGTCTTAGGCTTCAGAGCTGATAAAAAGCCAAATGCTGATAATCACAAGTGTGACCCTGGGAAGAAAGCAGCTGTGATATCAGAAGGAGATTTAAACAAAAAGCTTTGAAGAAACCAGAAATATTGGTCGCCGAAGAGGTGAGGTGGGGTACAAGGAGGCCTTCACCATGCACTTTTCAAACTTTTTGAATTTTGAATCATACAAATGATTCTAGGAGGAGCAGGGCATGGTGGTGCTCACCTGTACCCCAGCACTTCGGAGGCTGAGGCACGAGGACCAACACAAGTTTGAGGCCAGCCTGGGCTACAGCGTGAGACCCTGTCTCAAGAAAAAAAGAATCTGTGTACACACACACACACACACACACACGTACATGTTGGTATAGTTGTCTTGTTCTTTTCCCACCTACTGTGTGGACTGAGTCACTTGACGCCACTTGAGCCAAGTACCACACCCAGCCAGGAGGGGCAGGGGTCAGACAGCAGCCTGGCCAAGGTGTGGAAGAGTATGGTCAGGTCCAGACTGACGAGGTTCCAGGAGACCCTGTCACCACGTCGCCACACCTGTGCCAGGCCGGGCTGGGCCAGGGAGGGTGCGGGGGAGAGGAAGGCGCTGGGTGGCAGGGAACTGAGCCCCTCAGGGAGGAGAGGACACGCGTGTCTGCAGGCCAGGCTGTGAGGCAGAGCCAAGCAGTGGCTCTATGAGCCGCGGAGTGTGGCAGGCCCTTCGCCCTCGCAGGATCGCTTCCCCAGAGGGAGCCCTGGGGACATGGCAGTGCCACCTGTGGTGGCCAGCGGGGGGGGGGGGACTCAGGTCCAGCAGAGCGGAGCGAGGGGTGAAACAGAAAGAGCAAGGCCGTGGCTGCTGGGCTGACGCGGGCCAGGTCCTGCCGCAGTGCGGACCACGCCAGGCGGACTCTCCCCTCCTTCCTCACCATACAGGGGAAAGACACTCCCTACTGACTCGACTCGCTGTCAGGTACGAGTTCATGTTCTCTAAAAGCGAAGAAGGAAGTTTAGGAACAACAGAGGCCAAGAGCAGAACTATTTACTGAGAGAAAGAAAGCTTCTCGGGGAGAGAGACAGAAGGGGTCCTGAGTGGGTTGCCAAGGACTCTGTCTTTTCTAGGGATTTTATAGAGCAAAACCCCAAGGTGAGGTGGGTCTAAAGTGGAGAAAAATGGAAACTGGCAAGGTGGGCACGAGGTGGTACAGAACTATGGTCAGCCAATAAGATTATGGGCATAATCGCTCAGGTAAGATTGATTGAATTGGGATCCAGCAGGGAAGCAAGTCACGTAGCTGGACCAGGGCCTTTGCCTGCAGGGCGTTGGGTTAGTGGCTTCTCCTGGGTTCCTCAAGGTGATCACCGTATCCAGGTGATACCCATTTAGAATATCAATCCCTGATTTTTATGCTTAGGGTGTGGCTGCATTTGTTTTATCTTTTGTCCTGAGGTCTGGCCCACAGCAAGTGTCTGTCTCCTCCAAAGTCCCAGGATACCTGGCCTTGCCCAGCCCTGTGATTGCCAGTAATATTTCTGTCTCACTCAGCTGCCTAGACACCACTGTTTGCTGGGGGCTACAGTTACTCCAGTCTGTGCTGAGAGCCAAAAACAATCAGGACGTCTCAGAGAAACTTCTGACCTTTCCTACGCTGGGTTACGGGGGCCACTGCTCTCCTGCATCAGTGACCAACAGCGGTGCCTCTAGCTGCGCGTTGCAGCCCCTGCCGGCTTCTCCCAGCAGGCCGCTCAGAGCAAGCGGCTCTGGGACCAGCAGGCTGGGAAGGACTTCAGAGAACTGTCCCTCGGCCTCCCTGAGAGAATTCTGGACCCTCTGGGCCTGGGTGGTCAGGGACCTGGCGAACAGCCCTGATTGTCTGTGTTAAGGGTATGGAGAGAAAATAATAACCAGGGACAAGCTTAGTAACACATGAGTGGCTGGAAAGTCAATGTCTCCAGATGGGTCCTCTCTCGACACCCCAAGACAGCCAGTTTTTACTGGGTGTGTGCAGGCATCGGCCGGGCTAGCGAAAGATGCCACCTTGGTAGAAGACTCAGAGGTTCATGACTCAATGGGCAAAGGTAATCCTGGGATGCTCAAGAGGGCATAAAGGGTCATGTGCTAAGAAAAGTCCACGGCAAACAGATGGGTGGCACTGGTAACCCAAGCCTCCACTTTACCCCTCAGGCCAGTGTGCGAAATTAGCCACCGTGAATGTGTGGTCCCCAACACAGATGGCTTCAGACCTGGTCCGGAAGCTTGATCTTCTGTCTCGTAGCTGTTCCCTGCATCTTTATCTCTAAAGCCCACTAAGGATTGAGAAGCAACTGCCTCTGACACTCAGCCAAGGCATTTTGTCCAGTAAGGTAAGGATCTGTCTTATGCTGGCAGAAGCCAGGGAACAAGGCACAAGTATCAGTGATTCTTGCCAGGAGTGTTGCCACATGCCTGTAATCCCAGCGCTCGGGAGGCTGAGGCAGGAGGATCACCCTGAGCTCAAGGCCCAGGCTAGACAGTGAATGCAAGGCCAGCCTGAACTGCATAGTAAGACTCTGTCTCGGAACACACACACACACACACACACACACATACAGAGGTTGTAACTAAGGTTGGACCATGCACTGGAAGGGTTCATCAGCTCTCAGCTCCACACCATCAAGGGTGCCCCATCCTGTACTACAGGCTGGGAAAACAGCCCCTGTCCCATCCACACTTCCCAAAAGGACAAACAGCAAGAAGGGGACAGGATCTGAAACCCTACCAACTCTGGTTCTTGACCTGTTTTGCACAGATTTTTGCATTTCTGTTCTTGGTAGAATGTGAACTTTCTCTGGAGAAGTCCTGTAGTGAGGGAAAGATGAGATGGGAAAACAGAAAAGCTCACAGTCTGTATCCCACATAAGTAAAGGGACCCCCCACTGCAGCACCTACTGACACCCGGCTCACTTGTGCCTGTGAGGAACCTAGGCCTTCAAGTCAAAGCCACGCTGCTGAGATGCAGTGATACCCACCCACGAGCCTCCCTCAGCCCACAGAGCTGCACAGCTCCTCTGAGGCGAGCGAGCGAGGCCTGTTTGACACAGAAGCCTGCGTTCTTCCTCGAGTTCTAGGAAGAAGGCATTTTAAAATCCGGATCTGGATGAGAGCATAAAAGTCAAAGACTGCACTCAAGAGGCTGAGGCAGGAGGATTGTTGCGAGTTTGAGACCAGCCTGGGCTACAAAGTTAGCTCAAGGTCTGCTGAAACTGCATAGAGAGACCCTGTCTCAAAAAGACCAAAAAAAAAAAAAAGTCAAAGACTACAAAAGAGGAAAACATACGCCAAAACCCCACGGAAACACCCCACCCCCAGAGCTTGGGGACTGAGTTGGAGGAATGACTTCAACAGTCAGTCATTTAATTTGCAAATGCAGCCCTCCAGCCCCAGGACGCTCACCCTCTCCTGGGGAGGAGCGGTAGGGAGCATACTGTGCTTACCCTGCGGGGGTGAGAGCTGAGATGTAAAGGGAAAGCGCCAGCTCACGGAGGATGCAGTAAGTGTGCCACTGGCAGGAGACACGGGCATCTTCACCAGGACTCAAAGGGTGGAACCGCAAGTGGGGGCACAGCAGCGCGGGAGCAAGGAAGGCCGCCCAGACCAGCCTTCCTGGGTGCTGGGGGTGAAGCTGCGAAGACGCAGCTGAGTTCGAGGGTGACAGAAAGAAAAACATTGAGGACAGCTATTGTTTAGGGTGGTGGAGCTTTTCTGCAGGACAGACCAGCGGCGGCAGGGGCCATGTAGGGTGCAGATTAAAGATCATGCGCTCGTACTAACAGCCAGGATGGACCATACAGTAGAGGTGACCTGGGCAAGGTCATCGGCGGCACAGGCAGAGGCTCTGCCTCGGGAAGAAGTTGGAATCAGTCATGAGAATCGAGGGGAGGCCGGGTGTGACTTGGAGTGACCCGAAGTGGAAGAACGCTAAAGGCTTGCGGAAAGCGCAATCATGGTATCAACCAGGAGGTTACTAGGGTCACAACACTTGGAAAAGTCTGGAAGTGTAGCTGGAGGAATCCTGCACAACTCAGCAGAGGATTCATGCGGGGGCAACAACAATCAAAGGCTCGGGCAGCATGGGGCGGGGCTGGGCTGGACCAGGCCCTGGAGGGCCCAGGACTGCACCCTGGGGCCCGGTCTGCACCGCTGGGCGGCAGCCGCGCCACGCCGCGGCGCAAGTGGCCGACAGGCTGCGGGGACCCGGCAGGCGCGCGCCTGGGCAGCTGGGCGAGCGGGAGCGCGAGTGGGCCGCGGGCCGCGGCGGGGGGGGGCGGGCTGGACGAGCGGCCTCCGCGCGGCACTTGGCACGCACGCGCAGACGGGCGCGGGCCCCAGAGGCGCAGAGGAGGGGGAGCGAGAAAGAGGGGGGTGTGGAACGTATTTCCGCTCTGGCGGACAAATAATCCTGGCCAAAGGGGAGGCTCGGCTGTCCAGCCCTTTAACCGCGAGGGGGTGCCCGTGAGGAAAGGGGGGTCGGGAAGGGGGGAATCCTGCTCCTTTAATTCCCTCCCCTCTTCCTCCTCCCTGACTCCTCGCGACGCCGCCGAGCGCGGGGCCTGGAACACACGGCACGAGCTGCCCCCGCCCCTCCCCCTGACGCCCACGCGGAGCCGGCCCCGCGCGCGCGCCCCCCGTGCACCCCCGCGCCTGCGCGCTGCCCAGGCCCAGCCCGCGTGTGGGGGGCGCCGCCGGCCCTGGGGGGTGGGGGAAATAGGGGGGGGAAAAACAGCGCGCGGAACCGGGCCAGGTGAGAGGCGCGTGCACCCCGGGCCGCGGGGCTGGGGGGCGTGCCACGGAGCCCCAGCGTGGGAGGGGGGCGTGCACGACGCGCGCAGGCGGCAGGGGGAGGGCTGGAAGGGGGTTCCGAGGATCCGGGGAGCAGGCGAGGGGCGGGGTGAGAGCCTGCAGCCGGGACCACCCCAGATCCACAGGTCCAGGTCTCTGCCCCCCCACCCTCGTCCTTCCCCGAGGGCGCGCGGGCTTTCTCCGAGCTGCACTGGGGGGTGTGGACGCCGCTGCCCCGCCCCCGGGAACCACGCCTCCCTCTTCAGAAGGACAGCACCTCCCCCGGGTTGGGGAAACTGAGGAAGAGGCGTGAAGACTGGGAGATCTGATGTGGGGGAACCGGGAAAGGATGGGAGCGAAGGGCCTGGAGCCTCGGCTTTGGAGCCCCCGAGACCTTTGTCTCTGACCAGTTTCCTTCCGACCAGGGTTGCCCATTCTCGCCGCTATGGCCTCTGGGGTGGAAGTCCTGCGCTTCCAGCTGCCCGGCCACGAGGCCGCCACGCTGCGGAACATGAACCAGCTCCGCGCGGAGGAGCGGTTCTGCGACGTGACCATCGTGGCCGACAGCCTCAAGTTCCGCGGTCACAAGGTCATCCTGGCCGCCTGCTCACCCTTCCTGCGGGACCAGTTCTTGCTGAACCCCAGCTCCGAACTGCAGGTCTCCCTGATGCACAGTGCACGCATCGTGGCCGATCTGCTCCTCTCCTGCTACACGGGTGCCCTGGAGTTCGCCGTCAGGGACATCGTCAACTACCTGACGGCCGCCTCCTACCTGCAGATGGAGCACGTGGTGGAGAAGTGCCGGAACGCCCTCAGTCAGTTCATTGAGCCCAAGATAGGCCTCAAAGAGGACGGGGTCAGCGAGGGTAGCCTCGTGAGCAGCGTCAGCGCCACCAAGTCCCTCCTCCCGCCAGCCAGGACCCCCAAGCCGGCCCCCAAGCCCCCGCCCCCGCCCCCGCTGCCTCCTCCGCTCCTGCGGCCGGTGAAGCTGGAGTTCCCCCTGGACGAGGACCTGGAGCTGAAGGCTGAGGAAGAGGACGAGGACGAGGACGAGGATGTGTCGGACATCTGCATCGTCAAGGTGGAGTCGGCCCTCGAGGTGGCTCACCGGCTCAAACCCCCTGGAGGCCTGGGAGGGGGTCTGGGGATCGGGGGCTCCGTGAGCAGCCACCTCGGGGAGCTGGCCCAGAGCAGCGTGGCCCCCAGCACTGTGGCCCCACCGCAGGGTGTGGTGAAGGCCTGCTACAGCCTGTCGGAGGATGCGGAGGGGGAGGGCCTGCTGCTGATTCCGGGGGGCCGAGCCAATGTGGGGGCCACCTCGGGCCTGGTGGAAGCGGCAGCGGTGGCCATGGCTGCCCGGGGGGCGGGGGGCAGCCTGGGGGCGGGGGGCAGCCGGGGACCCCTGCCTGGGGGCTTCTCGAGTGGAAACCCCTTAAAGAACATCAAGTGCACCAAGTGCCCGGAAGTGTTCCAGGGCGTGGAGAAGCTGGTCTTCCACATGCGCGCGCAGCACTTCATCTTCATGTGCCCGCGCTGTGGCAAGCAGTTCAACCACAGCAGCAACCTCAACCGCCACATGAACGTGCACCGCGGCGTCAAGTCGCACTCGTGCGGCATCTGCGGCAAGTGCTTCACCCAGAAGTCCACGCTGCACGACCACCTCAACCTGCACTCGGGAGCGCGGCCCTACCGCTGCTCCTACTGCGACGTGCGCTTCGCCCACAAGCCCGCCATCCGGCGGCACCTCAAGGAGCAGCACGGCAAGACCACGGCCGAGAACGTGCTGGAGGCCAGCGTGGCCGAGATCAACGTCCTCATCCGCTAGCTAGCCGGGGCGGGGCGGAGGCCAGGGGGCGGGCCCGGGGCCCAGGAGAGTGGGGCTCCGAGGGAGGGAGGGAGGAGATTCCTGGGAGAGGAGACCCTGCTCCCCAGAGAAAGGGCGGAGCTGGGGGCAGGGTTCTCTGACAAAGCCAAGAGCATATGGGGTCCCAGAGACTGATTTTCATAGAGGTGCATGGCTTTGTGGAGGGAGGGAATAGGGTTCCATGGGACGAAGAAGAGGGGAGATTGGAGAATGGTTTTTCCTGGCCGAGGCTGCCTGGGGGAAGGAAGGTTCTGACATTTCTTGAGGTAGGGTAGGGTGGGTGGGACACGGGAGGGAACTGGGCAGGCAGGAGGCAGCTGACTTGCTCCTGTTTATAGAGTAGAACCTTGGGGTAAGGGAGTGGTAGGGGGGAAACAATTATTGAATCCCAGGCGAGGAAGAGGGAGACAGTTCTTGCATGCTGGGGATATGGGATCATGGGTGGTGCATGGCTCACCAAAATTGGAGGACAAAGTTAAGGTGCCAGGTAAGAGAACATGGGGGTGAGCCTCCTGGGTAGCTACTGGGAAGTGGGGGTACAATAGCAAGAACAATGAATAGTGAAGGGGTTGGGGGGCAGGGCACTTAGAAAAAAAGACACGAGGGCTGTTAGTGGGAGGGAGAGGAGTAGAGACACAGTATTTTTTAAGAAAACGAAACGTATTTTTTAGGATTTTTTCTGGAGTTTGGGGGTTTTAGTTTTTCTGCTTTGTTTTCCACAGAATAAAAAAATTAATTTTTTTTCTTTACACTGCCAACTGCGTGTATATGACTATCACACCCTGGATGGTGTCTCCCTTTTGAGGCTGTGCCCACAGTACCCAGAGGTCACAGCTCACGCAGGTCCCGACCCCAAAGGAGCCCCCCTCGAAACAGGTTAGGGAAGGTCAAGCGATTTCCACTGGCCAGATACCCCCTCCCCGAGGTGTGCAGCCCCAACTCCTAGCCAGTAACCGTGCAGCACACACGATTGGCAACCATCATGATACACACGATTTCTACTCACAGGGTTTGGTTTCAGTGCTAGGGACGCGAAGAGGAGTCTGGTCTGGCATTTTTGTTTGGGAGAAATGGTTCATGTGTTTGGAAAAGCCAAAACCCTGCAAACTTACTTTAGTTTTGGGGAAGACTACAATTCCCAGAAAGCTCTGAAAAGTTCCTAATCAAAAAAAAAAAAAAAAGAACTACAGTTCCCAGAAGGCCTTGAAATGGCCTCAGGTGCCCCTTACCCTGAGCCCGCCTGTGTGCGAGCCCATACAGATGTTTGCAAACTTTGTGGGAGCTGGGGTTGCGCGGGGCGGCTTCCCTGCCTACCACTGCGTCAGCGTTGCTTATCCTGCCGTCTTCCTTACCACTGTCAGCCGGGCTGCTGCCCACGGAGCGGCTGACAGCTGATGAAGTGTTTAGCTAAAAAAAAAAAAAAAAAAAAGATCACTTACTACGGTGTCACCAAAAAGACGTCACTCGAGCCGCCGGGCTTACCTGGATCTCTAGCGCTCGTGGCGGAAACAAAAGACATTTAGCCCCAGGTTTTCAAAAGGGAACACGGCTGGGTGGGGGGATGGTGCCGCAAGCTAGAGTACAGGTGTCCCCGTGGCCCCTTCCTTGCTCGTCAGAGAGGCGAGGCCAGCACCAAAGCCAGGCCTTATCAGCTGGCCCAGGAACTAGAAAGAAAAGCAGCCAAGAGGGAGAAGCCCAGAGGCGCAGACAAGCGCAGCAGCCGAGATCCACGGGGCTTGGGAGCCGCGCTGTTCACCTAGACCCAGACTGGGACAGAGGAGCCTCCCCTGGACCCAGGCAGGTCCGGGCTGGGAAGGACGGGAATTCCCCTCCCCTGTGGCCCCCAGCTCCGGGCCGCTCTGCCGGTGCCGAGACTGCTTTCGGGGAAAATGGCCCGAACGCGCGCCACGGCCCCTTTAAGGCCCCTCCTCGCCCGCCCTGCTCGCCCACGTGACCCGGGGCGGCCGCGCGCCGGCTCAGCCCCCCGCGCAAGCGGCGATGGCGGCGGCGGCGGGAGCTGCAGCGGCGGCGGCCGCCGAGGTGCGGAAGGGGAGGGGGAGAGGCGGGTGCATGCCCGCGCGCGCGCCCGGGGGAAGCGCGCGCCCGTGCAATGCTCCGGGGGTGCAACGGGGCCGGGGGGCCCGGGCGGGACTTGCAGCAATCCAGGGGGCCAGCACCGGGGGCGGATGAGGGGACCAGGGGGTGGGAGGTGGGGGGAGTGGGCGCGGAGGCGCGCGTGCCGCTGCCGGCTGCCCCTGAATGGGCGGCGGGCGCCGGGGCCCCGGGAGCACGCGCGAGGGGCACGAGGGGCCGCCCGCCGGGCTGGGGGGCAGCGGGCGCCGGAGGGGTTGGTGCCCGGGGTCCCCGCGGCCTGGGGGACAAAGGGGGAGCGGCGCGTGCAGCCGGGAGGAGGGGGCGGGGCCGGGGCGCGGAGGCCCCGCCCCCGCCCCCTCCTCTCCTCTCGGCCCCCGAGATGCGGGGTCTCCCGCGAGGGCGGGGGCTGATGAGGGCCCGGGGGAGGGGACGTGCGGCCCCTCCGGGCAGCCGCGGCCGAGGCCGGGGCGGCCCCCACCGAGGGAGAGGTAGGCCCCGGAGCCTGCTGTCCCTTCCCAGGGCCCAGGCGTCCTGGGCGCCCCAGCTCCCCACCGGGCTGACCAGCGCGCCTGTCCCCTGTCTGCCCTCTCAGGGGGACGCCCCCGCTGAGATGGGGGCCCTGCTGCTGGAGAAGGAGCCCAGAGGAGCCCCCGAGCGAGGTGAGTGCGGCAACGACGGCCCCGCGACCGTCACCTCCGCTGACCCGGATCCGGGAGCCCTGGGCCCTCAACTTTCTCCCTTCCCTCCCGAGCAGTTCCCGGCTCTCTGGGGGACCCCCCTCACGGCGAGGAGCCCCTGCCCAAGGCCAGCTCCGACTCCCTGGAGCCTGCCGGCCCCTCCTCCCCGGCTTCCGTCACTGTCACCGTGGGCGATGAGGGGGCCGACACCCCCGTGGGGGCCACACCTATCATCGGGGATGAGCCCGAGAATGTGGAGGGCGACGGGGGCCGAGTCCTGCTGGGTGAGAAGCGGGAGCCTGAGGGTGGGCGGAGATCCCCTCCCCCGGCTTCTTACCTGGCCTCCTGCCCTCGCTCTCTCCTAGGCCACGCCACCAAGTCCTTCCCCTCGTCCCCCAGCAAGGGTGGCGCCTGTGCCAGCCGGGCCAAAATGTCAATGACTGGGGCCGCAAAGTCGCCCCCCTCAGTCCAGAGTTTGGCAATGCGGCTGCTGAATATGCCCGGGGCCCAGGGCACCGCAGCCGCGGGGCCTGAACCCCCTCCTGCCACCACGGTCAGTCCTGAGGGGCAGCCCAAGGTCCACCGGGCCCGCAAGACCATGGCCAAGCCAGGAAATGGGCAGGTGAGATGGGGCGAGTGGGGAACGCTCAAGGATAAACCTCGGTGGGCTTTTTTTTTTCTTTTTAAAACCGGCTTTTGGCCTTTTTTAACTCGTTTCACGTATGTACCAAAGCGCTGCTGGGAGTCAAATATTGGGCTGGCTTTCGTCTGTGAGCAGATGGATCCAGTCTTCCAGAAGTTTACGTTCTCCGGGAGGGGCACTGAGAGTAGAGCAAAGCCCTGATTGAGAGTTAAGGTACAGCTGATCACCGAGGAGAGGAGCGTTTACTTTTCTGGCCTAAAGGAACTTTCTCCTTCCTCCTCTGTACTTTTTTGTGGCAAGGAGGGTCATGGAAATGCCAGAGGAGGGAAGTGAAAAATCCTCAGAATCCCAGAAGGCTTAGAGACAGGTTTCCAGGCCTCCTGTATTGCTTTTTCTGGGTGTGGTTTGAGTGGCTTGTGTCAGATTTTTTTTTCCAGTGTGGGTGGGAGTTGAACTCAAAGCCTCTCACAGGCTAGGCCAGTGATCTGTCACTGAGCTAGAGCCTCCATTTTTTTTTTCTTTTGGTAGTGGAGATCAAACTCACAACCCTGTGCTTGCCAGGTGGGTGCTTGTGTTGCTGAGCTAAATCCCCAGCCCAGTATGCAGCCTTTTAAGTTTATTATTATTATTATTATTATTATTATTATTATTATTATTATTATTATTATTTTGGTACAAGAGCTCAAACTCACAACCTTGCACTTGCCAAGTAGGCGCTTACACCACTGAGCTAAATTCCCAGCCCTTAATTTTATTTTTGAGTTAGGGCCCTGTTAGGTTACACAGGTAGGTCTCAACATTATGACCCTCCTGCCTCACCCTCCTGAGTAACTGGAATTACAGGATGTGCTTCCAAACCGTACTTTTATTTTTTCTCTTTTTTTTTTTTTCTAGGTGTGTGTATTAGAATGCATATAAAATTGATCATGTAAAACATTTGAAGGCTGGGCGTGGTGTTGCACTTTTGTAATCCCAGCACTTGGGAGGCTGAGGCAGGAGGATCATTGCAAGTGTGAGACCAACCTGGGCTACAAAGTGAGCCCAAGGCTAGCCTTAACTGCATAGTGAGACCCTGTCTCAATAAATAAATAAATAAATAAAATAGAACTTTTTAAGTGTAAAGGTCAGTGGCGTTAAAAACTTGGTAATGTGCAATTATCAGTCTTCACAACTTTTTCATCTTGCAAAACTTGAACTCTATCTGTTAAAGTCAGTCCCTAACTCTTTTCCCTAGTTCTGGTCAGCTTTCATTTCTAGGAGTGTGATTACTGTAACTGGCTTGTTTAATTGCATGGTTTAATTTAATTTAATTGCATGGTTTTTGTCTTTTTTTGACTGCCTTATTGTGTTTACTTTATATTCTCAAGGTTTCTCTCTGTTGCTATGTAGGTCAGAATTTCTTCCCTTTGTAAAACTAGTAATACTCCATTTATCTATTTATGTACAGTCATTTTCACGATCCAAGGAGGAATTAATTATAGGGCCCTTCTAGACACAAAAATCTAGTGGTATTAAAATTCCTTACAAGCTGGGCCTGGTGGTGCATGCCTATAATCCCAGCACTCAGGAGGCTGAAGCAGGAGGATCAATGTGAGTTTGAGGTCAGCCTGGCCTACAGAGTGAGTTCAAAGCTAGCCTGAACTATATAGTGAGACCCTATCTCAAAAAAAAAAAAAAAAATTGGGGATTTACCTCAGTGGCACAGTGCCTTCCTGGCAAGCATGAGGTCCTGAGTATGAATCCCAGCACCCTCCAAAAAAGAGTCCCTTATATGAAATTGCCTAGATTAGAAAAAAAAAAAAAATCTACACATGACCTGGCCATAGTGGTGCGCTTCTGTAATCCTAGCAGGCTGAAGCAGAAAGATTACAAGTTCAAGCTTAGCCTGGGCAACCCTGTGAGACCTTATCTCAAATAAAGAATGGAGAAACGCTGGGGATGTAGCACAGTGAGGCAGCTCTGGGTTTAATCCTCAGTACCATTAAAAAAAAAATGCATATATTTTCCTGTGTACATCTTTGTTTTCTGTGATAGTAAACAGTGTGCTATGTGAATGGCTTTAATGCTATGTTATTTAGGGAATAATGAAAAGTAGTCATATTAGGGACAGACACAGTCTTTTAAAAACACTTCTTTTGGTTTTTTTTTTTTTTGTTAGTTTGTTTTTGGGGGGTTTCTTGGTACCAGGGATCAAACTCATGACTGTGTGCTCGCAAGGCAGGTGCTTATGCCATTGAGCTAAATCCCCAACCCCGAAAAATACTTCTTCTGAATCAATCTGTGGCAATGAAGCAGCACACTTTGCTTCTGCATGTCAAGGGTGTGTAATGCTGCCCTGCAGGTGGGTGTGCAGAGTCGGAGCTTACAGAACAGGAGCAAGGGTCTGCCCTGTGTGCTTGAAGCACTCTGTGGGCCTCAGACGTGAGACCTGCTCGGCCCGCCTGCACCCCGAGGGAAGAGCAGTGTGGTAAAACCTTGATTTGTGAGTATAATGTGTTCCAGAAACATGCGTATCATCCAAAGCATTTGTATTTCAAAGTGAATTTCCGCATAAGAAAAAGTGGAAACCTCAGATGATTCATTCTACGACTCAGAAATAGTCATATAAAATGATTAATAAGAAATTAAAAATATAAAGGAGTTAATCTGTAGTTACCTATGCAAACCTTCCTGACTGATGTGAAGGAGACCAGATGGGGACTTTCATGTGACACAACTTCCACTGTCACCAAGAGACTCACTGCTACTGGCCCAAAGAAATCTCTTCTCCTGCCATTCTTTTTTTTTCTGTGTGTGTGTGTGTGTGTGTGGTACTGGGGTCCCTCCAAGAGAAGTGCTCTAACACCAAGCTACAAGCAACACCCCCTTTTTTCCTGCACCTTCAGCAGGCAGCCTGTTTAGGGACACTGGCTTCCTTTTGCCTACTCTTGAGGATTTCACAGAGACGTGACCTTGTGCTGTGAAGCAGATGCATGGCTCAGATTGCTGCAGTCTCATGGGGGTGGTGTTTTTCCTCAGCATTTTACACATCTCAGTCTCTTGTGAAGAGAGGGATTCCTCTGTCTTTTTCTCCTCAGCAAACAGGATCTCTCCTCCATCATCTCTTGCTGTGGGCAGAGAATCACCCACAATCCCCTAGCTGGGGAGAAAGAGGAACCATTGGCTTTTGGTGATCATGTGACAATCGACGTCACATACTGCGCCTATTATTTGCTCATCTGGCGGAGCAAGTTACTCCCAGCCCAAGGTTTCGCTGTACTGTTATTGCCGCCATCTGACTTTTGGAGCTCAGGGTGGCATTTTGAGGTGTGGCTCACCCAGCCACCCTTGCCTTGGGCTCAGGCTCACCCAGGCAAAGCTGGAGCTGCTCGCCAACCTCCTGAGACCTGACGCCTTCGTGTTCCCTCTTGCTGCAGCCCCTGGTCCCTGAGAAGCGGCCCCCGGAAGTGCAGCATTTCCGAATGAGTGATGACATGCACCCCCTGGGGAAGGTGACTTCTGGTCAGTCTGTGCCCTGTCCCCAGCCTGTGTAGTCTGTCCTGGGGCTGAGGACCCCAGCCTCACCCCTCCCCTCCCTTCTAGATGTGGCCAAGAGGAGGAAGCTGAACTCCGGCGGTGGCCTGGTGAGCAGCGTGGCAGGGGTGGGACCTTACCCTCTGGGGGACTGCATCTGTCCTCGGCACAAGTGAGGGCTGATGGGGGCGGGCCAGCAGCCTCAAGTTCCGCTTATCTTTTTCTAGTCGGAGGAGTTGGGTTCTGCCCGGGGCTCGGGAGGCGTGACCCTAGACAAGGGGGACCCCAGGCCCTTGGAGGAGTGGGAGACAGCGGTAGGGGATGACTTCAGTCTGTACTATGACTCCTACTCCGTGGATGAGCGTGTGGACTCTGACAGCAAGGTGAGCCCAGGACCCCCACCCCCACCCCCGTCTTTCCTGTCGTGTCCCCCTTTTCCTCTCCACCCCCCTTTTTTTCTTTTTCTGGTACTGGGGATGGAACCCCAGGCCTCCCGCATGCTAGGGAACTGCTCTACCGCTGAGCTGCACCCCGCCCTTCCTTGCTTTCCCTTTTACCCCATGTGAACACACGCTTATCCAATGCCCAGGCCGTGGGCAGCAGTGTCTGGCAGGGGCTCCTTCCACACCATCCCTGCGGCCCCCCTGGGCCAAGGCGGGCACTGTCCTGTGCCACCTCTGCGGCTCATTTCCTTCTGGCCAATTCCACCCTCACTGGGTTTGCCTGTACATCGTAAGGTGTAGTCTTGCTGGAAACTTCCAAGTAGACGCACAAGAGAACCATGGTTGTCAGCACACAGCCACTCGCCAGCCTCGCCCAGCATGCACCCTGGCTGGCTCCTGTCATGGGAATCCCTGGGGTCACAGCTTCACGGGGAGAGATTTCCATCTGTGCCTCTAAACATAAGGCCTCTTTTTGTCACTGAACATTGCATGACTTTTCACACCCCTAAAGAAACCTTGCAGTGATTCCTTCTCACCATCGAGTGTCCTGTCAGGCTTCCCATTGCCTCAGTTTCATAAATAGGCTTTTGGGGCTGTCCAGAAGGGACCCCCACATTGACTTGATGGGGATTGGATATCTTTTTTTTTTTTTTTTTTGTCTTTTGGAGGCAGGGTTTCCCCACATGGTTCAGGCTGGCCGCAGGCTCACTTTGCGCCACCGTGCCCAGCTTGGAAATCTTTTAATACACAGATTTCCTCAGCTTTTAACAAAAAAGAAATAAAGCAGAAGTCTTGATCCTCACCTTTTATTTGTGAAAGAGACCCAGCCAGGTGACTTAACTAGGGTCTGGGGCTTGAAAGTGGCCAAGAGCACAGGGACCCCACATCCGCCCCGGCCCTCACTGCTCAGGAGCCCAGGAGGTGATGGTCCCAGGAGCCACAGCTCAGCATGCAGCCAGACTTTATCGCGTCATGCCCTGAGGCACCCGGTCCTTTCTCTGGTGACATCCGCAGTGCTGAGTGGGTTCAGAGGACACGGGGCTGGTCTCTTCACTGTAGGGCTTCCTGTCTGGTGGTTTTTGCAGCTTTCTGTAGTCTTGTCTGCCTGTGAGCTTCACAGAAACAGCACCACGTTCCGTCCCCAGGACCCACGCTGGCTGCTGAGAGACCACGCATCTCTTTTGTGGCCACGGACCTGTGCCAGAGTCTCCACCCACCCTTCCTCCTCCCCTGCCCATATCCAGCTTCGCGGGGAGCCATCCCTGGGCAGGCAGGGGGCAGTGTGGCTGCTTTCTTCATCTTGCTGTCCCTGTCCTGTTGGATTTGTGCCCCACTGCCTCAGCCAGATTCTCCTCCAGAGAGAGCTGTGGCCTGCAGATCGCTGTCTCCCCAGCCCCATTTTCTCTCTCCCAGTCTGAAGTCGAAGCCCTGGCTGAACAACTGAGTGAAGAGGAGGAGGAGGAGGAGGAGGAAGAAGAAGAAGAGGAAGAAGAAGAGGAGGAAGAGGAGGAGGAGGAGGAAGAAGATGAGTCAGGCAACCAGTCAGATAGGGTAAGGGGAGCCTGGCCTCTCTGGGGGTAGAGGGGGCTGTAGCGAGGGCCCCTAACTCTCCCTCCTCCACAGAGCGGCTCCAGTGGCCGGCGCAAGGCCAAGAAGAAATGGCGAAAAGACAGCCCATGGGTAAAACCGTCACGGAAGCGGCGGAAGCGAGAGCCTCCACGGGCCAAGGAGCCTCGAGGTGAGGGGGCTTCTGGGCTCGGGTCCCCTGCTCCATCCCTTCCTGACCCCCAGAGGCACGCACATGTACACAGCTCACGCATGTGCACCCGCATGGACCCACGCGCCCCGGCACCATGAGCTCGCGCTCTCACTCTCTCTGTCTCTGTGTCAGGAGTGAATGGTGTGGGCTCCTCAGGCCCCAGTGAGTACATGGAGGTCCCTCTGGGGTCCCTGGAGCTGCCCAGCGAGGGGACCCTCTCCCCCAACCACGCTGGTAAATGCCCATTGCCGGGACAGAGAGCCACTAGGGGGTACCCACTGGGCCGGTGGGAATGGGCTCGGGGAGGAGGGACCTTGGCCAGGCTTTGGGGTTCTGGAGCATGGAGGGAGAGGCAGAGCGGGAGCAGAGGACCCTCTCGGCAGGCACGGGCCAGGGTCTCCCTCAGCTGCCCCTCCTCCGCCCAAGGGGTGTCCAATGACACGTCTTCCCTGGAGACCGAGCGAGGCTTCGAGGAGCTGCCCCTGTGCAGCTGCCGCATGGAGGCGCCCAAGATCGATCGCATCAGTGAGAGGGCCGGGCACAAGTGCATGGCCACTGAGAGCGTGGACGGCGAGGTGGGCCTGGGGCCGTCGGGCAGAGGCGGGAGGTACAGCCCCAGGACGCGGCCTCACGCTCCCGCTCCCATCCTCACCACACTCAGCTGTCCGGCTGCAACACGGCCATCCTCAAGCGGGAAACCATGCGCCCGTCCAGCCGCGTGGCACTCATGGTGCTCTGTGAGACCCACCGTGCCCGCATGGTCAAGCACCACTGCTGCCCTGGCTGTGGCTACTTCTGCACGGCGGTGAGTGGTGGCAGGGCACTCGTAGGTGGCCTGCCCACCCCTGTGGGGCGTCCAAGCCTGACTGTGTCCTGCCCTGCCCCACCCCAGGGCACCTTCCTGGAGTGCCACCCGGACTTCCGCGTCGCCCACCGCTTCCACAGGGCCTGTGTGTCCCAGCTCAATGGCATGGTCTTCTGTCCCCACTGTGGGGAGGATGCTTCTGAGGCCCAGGAGGTGACCATTCCCCGGGGTGATGGGGGCACGCCTCCAGCCGGCACTGCAGCCCCTGCACCCCCACCCCTGGCCCAGGACGCCCCAGGGAGAGCAGATACCTCCCAGCCCAGGTACCAGCCTCGCCTGCGTGCCTGCCCCCTGCTGCCTGCCTGCCTCCTGTCCTGTCCCCATGACCTAGACATCGGCACCTTCTCCTGCAGCGCCCGGATGCGCGGGCACGGGGAGCCCCGGCGGCCACCCTCCGATCCCCTGGCTGACACCATTGACAGCTCGGGGCCCTCCCTGACCCTGCCCAATGGGGGCTGCCTCTCAGCCGTGGGGCTGCCGCTGGGGCCGGGCCGTGAGGCCCTGGAGAAGGCGCTGGTTATCCAGGAGTCGGAGAGGTGAGGGGCACTGCTCTCGGGAGGGTCCACAGCCCGAGGAGCCGGGATGGCGGCGGGAGCTTGGTGCTGAGCGGCCTGGCTCCCGCTCCCGCAGGCGGAAGAAGCTACGTTTCCACCCGCGGCAGCTGTACCTGTCTGTGAAGCAGGGGGAGCTGCAGAAGGTGATCCTGATGCTGTGTGAGTACGGGGCCGCGCACTCGGCCAGCACAGGGCCACGGTCCAAGCCCCAAGGACTCAGCGACACACTTCCTCCCCCTGGCCCTGCCCGGGGTGGGCTGGCGGGGACAGGGGTCTTGCTCAGAGCTCAAGGGCCTGGGCTACAGGGGCTCCCAGCTCCGCTGACAGCAGAGCCGGCCAGCAGGAGGCGCAGAGGAGCCTTCTGGGGCCGAGTGCGGCCTGCCCGCTCACTGCCTGTCCCCGCCTCCTGGTGCGGCGGGCCCTCCCACAGTGGACAACTTGGACCCCAACTTCCAGAGCGACCAGCAGAGCAAGCGCACGCCACTGCACGCAGCCGCCCAGAAGGGCTCCGTGGAGATCTGCCATGTGCTGCTGCAGGTCAGTGCGGTGGGCTCTAAGCCCCGCCCCACCCTGACCACGCCCACTGAAGCCCTCTGGCCACACCCTCCCTGGTGCCAGCCCCGTGCCCGCCCCTGCAGGCAGGAGCCAACATCAACGCGGTAGACAAGCAGCAGCGGACACCGCTGATGGAGGCCGTGGTGAACAACCACCTGGAGGTGGCGCGCTACATGGTGCAGCGAGGCGGCTGCGTCTACAGTAAGGTGCGGTGCGGGGGCAGGGGCCTCAGGAGGTGGAAAGGTAGGGGCCCAGCCGAGGACCCCTGCCAGCTCTGTCTGTCTCCCTCAGGAGGAGGACGGCTCCACCTGCCTCCACCACGCAGCCAAAATAGGCGACTTGGAGATGGTCAGTTTGCTGCTCAGCACAGGGCAGGTGGATGTCAATGCCCAGGTCAGTGGCCTCCCACATCCCCACCATACATGGCCTTTGTCTGCCCTCTGGCTGTCCCTTGGTGCCAAGGCTCTCCATCCTGTCTCTACCTCTCTGCACCTGTATATCTGTCCTCTGTGTCACACTTTATCTTATTTTTTCTTTTCTTTTTTTTTTTTGGTACTGAGGATCAAACTCATGACTCTGTACTTGTTAGGCAAGTGCTGAGCCAAATCCTCAGCCCTCTGTTAGGCTTTAGAATAACGAGCTGAGCTCCTGCCTTAGTCTCCGAGAGCTATGAGGGTCTGGCACAGCTTGGCTGTCCCTCTTCCCATCTTGGAGTGCCCACCCTCTGTCCAGGGACTCCCCTGAGGTTACGTCCTGTGGCCTCTTGAATGCTCAGCACCATCTCCTGCCCCCGGCTCAGGCTCTGAGCAGCTTCAGTTCGGGTTGCATTGCTCCTGGGCCGGGCCTGCCCTTGGGCTTCAGCATGGGCCAATGCAAGAGACAGCTGAGCAGGAGAAAAACACTGGGTGACAGGCACTGTCGTTCCGGGGCTGGGGATGAGGAAACTGAGGCCCAGAGACGGGGCACAGTGGGATTTGCACTCAGGCTCCTAACTGGAGCCTTTGGGGAGCGGGCTCCCCCGCCTTACCCTCTGCGTCCCCCACAGGACAGCGGGGGGTGGACGCCCATTATTTGGGCTGCAGAGCACAAGCACATTGATGTCATCCGCATGCTGCTGACCCGGGGCGCCGACGTCACCCTCACCGACAACGTGAGCTGGCACAGGCCACCCGGGAGGGTGGAGCAAAGGCCAGGCTGGCTGGGGTTTGCTCACGGACCCTCCCTGTGGCCCGCAGGAAGAGAACATCTGCCTGCACTGGGCCTCCTTCACTGGCAGCGCCGCCATCGCTGAGGTCCTGCTCAACGCACGCTGCGACCTCCACGCGGTCAACTACCACGGGGACACGCCCCTGCACATCGCAGCCCGGGAGAGCTACCACGACTGCGTGCTGTGAGCCTCGCTCCCCGCCCACATAGGTATGCAGGCCCGCACACCCCACGCCTGCACCCACACACGCTCCCCATCCTCCAGGCTGTTCCTGTCCCGCGGAGCCAACCCAGAGCTGCGCAACAAGGAGGGGGACACAGCGTGGGACCTGACCCCGGAGCGCTCCGATGTGTGGTTTGCGCTCCAGCTCAACCGAAAACTCCGGCTTGGGGTGGGAAACCGGGCCGTCCGCACGGAGAAGATCATCTGCCGGTGAGCCTGGGCCCGAGCCCTCCCCAGCCCCGCCAGGTCCGCCCTGCCAGCATGCTCCACAAACACAGGCCCTGCAGCAGACACCCAGCTACTGAGCATTTCAGAGGAGAGCCAGACAGCGCCTCTAGTGCAGCCCCTTGGGAGGCTGAGGCAGGAGGACTGAGCCCAGGCCTTGAGACCAGTCTCAGCACGATTGTAGAACCCAGTCTCAAACAAAAACTACCCATTTTTTTAGTATGAAAATATCTCGTGTCTTGGCCCATGACTGTTAATCCCAGCCACTCAGGAGGCTGAGGCAGGAGGATCAAAAGTTTGAGGCCAGCCTTGGCAACCTTGGCCAGACCACACCACATAATGAAATGAACAGGCCAGGAGAATTGCTGGGCACTAGAGCCCTTGGCTTAGCATGCATGAGACCCTAGATCAGTCTCCCAACGACAAAAAAGTACCATTCAATAATTGGAACAAAACTACGCTAAAATGTTGTTCCTTAGTGACGTAAAAGTCCACTCTGAGCATATTGCATTTTAGCAGGCATCCTCACTCCCCACACCCTGCTGAACCCCAAGCCTCGCTTCCTGCCCTCAGAGCCCCCAACCCTGTTACACCCAGGGGAGCCCCTCACCTGTGTGCTAGCCCAGGCCCCGTCTCCCCCGTGCCGTAGAGATGTGGCCCGGGGCTACGAGAACGTGCCCATCCCTTGCGTGAATGGCGTGGACGGGGAGCCCTGCCCCGAGGATTACAAGTACATCTCGGAGAACTGCGAGACATCCACCATGAACATCGACCGCAACATCACCCACCTGCAGGTGCGGGGTGCTGGCCGGCTCTGGGCCCGACACCCCAGGAAGGAGTCCCTGTCCTGGGCCCCAAGAAGATAGTCCTAGCCTGCCCAGGTGACTCCGGGCACAATGGCTTCCCTCAGCCTGAGACCATCGACAGCCCCATCCCAAAACATGGGTCCCAGGGAGAGAAGAGGGTGAGGGCCGGGCCTGCCAGGCCCACCCTGGCTGGTGCTGACCCCCACCCCTGTCACAGCACTGCACGTGCGTGGACGACTGCTCCAGCTCCAACTGTCTGTGCGGCCAGCTCAGCATCCGGTGCTGGTACGACAAGGTGAGTGTCCCTGGCCCCTGGCCTGACCACCTTAGGGTGCCACCTCCCTAACCCCTGCCAGCTGCCATCTGACTGGGTGATGGCAAGGCGGGGCTAGGGACTGGGCCTCTGCCCGGCCATATGTCAATCAGGTTCCTGGCCTGCGTGTTTCCTGGTCTCCGGCCTCGGAGCCGTGGGCTCGGACTCTGGGGTCAGCACTGGATTTCCTGCGGTGTCTTGGGGGTCCTGGGCCCCACACAGAAGTCACCACCCTCCCCCTGTGTACCCCATCCAGGATGGGCGGCTGCTGCAGGAGTTTAACAAGATCGAGCCCCCGCTGATCTTCGAGTGTAACCAGGCCTGCTCCTGCTGGAGGAACTGCAAGAACCGAGTAGTGCAGAGTGGCATCAAGTGAGGCCCTGCCTGCCCGCCACCCCCCACCCCCCATCCCCGCTCCCCCAGCCCAGCACCCAGGGTCTCCCTCTCTCCCACCCTAGGGTGCGACTGCAGCTCTACCGCACAGCCAAGATGGGCTGGGGTGTCCGTGCCCTGCAGACCATCCCCCAGGGCACCTTCATCTGCGAGTGAGTCGGGTGCAGTGATCCCAGGCGCCTACAGCCCCCCTCTGCTGGGCCCCCAGCTTGGATCTGTGGGCTTCTCTTTCCCTTGAGGAGCCATCCAGTTCCCGGCCCATGCGGTCCTGGCTGGTATCCCCTTGCTTCCTGCTGGGCCGTGTCCATGCCTGCTGCCCCTTGCCGGAACTTGCCTTTACCCCACTCTCACCCCCACCCTGTCTGGCCTGGTTCTCCTGGCATCTGCCCACTTCCGTTAGACCACCTGACTCCCCACTGCCGCCCTCACCTGTGCCCAGCCCAGCCCACCCATGCCCACTCCACCAGCTCCTCTCCCGCCCAGTGCCCCTGCAGGCAGGGTCCTGGCCTCAGCGTGGCCCATCTAAAGCCGAGCTCACTTTCCTTCCCTGCTGGTGGCCAGCTTCCGGTGCTGCAGTGACTCTGTGCCCCAAGTGCAGGCCCTATCTTTGAGGCCCCCCCCAGGGCCCCTCACTTTCGCCACCCATCTGGGACCCCTGTGTGGGTCCCCGACCTATGAGGCTCTGAGCAGGAGGCAGCTGAAGGCTGGGAGAGGATTTGGAGCTGGGGGACCTGCTCAGGCCCACACCCCTGCAACCACACTGGCCCCCAGAACCACATGCTCCCATCCAACAGGTACGTCGGGGAGCTGATCTCTGACGCCGAGGCTGACGTGAGAGAGGATGACTCCTACCTCTTCGACTTGGACAACAAGGTGAGTGGGCGCCCCTCTGCCCCTCCACCTGGACAGGCAGCAGGTGGACACCCCAGGAAGAAGGATGGGGGCACACGAGGGTCCCCGGGTGAGAGAGTGAAGAGCACCTCCCCCAGGACGGAGAGGTCTACTGCATAGACGCTCGTTACTATGGCAACATCAGCCGCTTCATCAACCACCTGTGCGACCCCAACATTATTCCGGTCCGGGTCTTCATGCTGCACCAGGACCTGCGGTTCCCACGCATCGCCTTCTTCAGCTCCCGAGACATCCGCACCGGGGAGGAGCTGGGGTGAGGCACTGCCACCAGGCAGAATGCAGGGGCCCTTCGGGCCGGGGGATGGGGGGGGGGCTGGAACTCACGGTGACCCCAGAAGCTGCTCAGACCTCACTGTGTATGACAGTGCCTCGCAGGACCTGCTTGCTCATTCATGCCAAAGCTGGCGGTTTTTTAAATGTTCGCATGAAGTCCCTGTGTGTTATCTAGAAAAACCGAAGGAACAAGAACTTGAAAAATTTTTTTATTTGTTTTGTTTTCCTTGGTTTGTTTGTTTTTCTTTTTGTTATCGGGGATCCATCTCATGACCTTGCATTTGCCAGGCAGGTGCTTATGCCACTGAGCTAAATCCTTGGCCCTTGAGGAAAATTTTCATTGTGTTCCATTATCATGTGCTGTCCCAGAAATGGAATACTCAGCATAAAACTCAAGGCTCGGGAGGGGCCCGGAGCCTGCATTTCTAGTAAGTTCCAAGGTGACACCAAGGCTGCAGGACCGTGGAACACACCAGGCCTGGGTCCTTCCAGGGAGCGGGGTCCACGTGGCCTTTGGGGATGGACTTGGGCAGCTGAGTCCAAATCCGCTTTGCCCTCCACAGCTTCGACTACGGCGACCGGTTCTGGGACATCAAGAGCAAGTACTTCACCTGCCAGTGCGGCTCAGAGAAGTGCAAGCACTCGGCGGAGGCCATCGCCCTGGAGCAGAGCCGCCTGGCGCGCCTGGACCCACACCCCGAGCTGCTCCCCGAGCTTGGCCCCCTGCCCCCTGTCAACACCTGAGCTCAGACCGCCCTGGCCCCAGGCCACCAGGGCCACCAGCTCCCTGCTCGGTGCTCACACTGCTACCACCTCTGCCGCCCACAGCCCTTCACACATTCCCGGCCAAGCTCCACAGGCCCTGGAGGTCTGTCAGCCCTGTCCCCCGGAGCTGGCTTCTCCCCCACAGCCTGACTGCAGAGCCAGCTGCCGACCTTCACTGACGATGGATGAATTGAAGTTGCGCCTCTGTGCCAACTGGATGGGTTTTTTTCCTCAGTAAAAGTCGAGTTTAGTAATAAACCATCTGCATGATTTTTGTGGGACAGTGAGGAAGCACACGGCTGGCCGAGGGAGTGGGGTGGAGGAGCACAGGCTGTGGGAAGCCACCCGGTGGGCAGGGTGGGCCTCAGGGACAGACAGGAGAGGTGGCAGGAAGGTGTGGGCTGGGGACACCCCAGGCTTGAGTGCCCCGAGAGGCCCCGCAGCGCTTTCCAGTCGGTGCTCGTGCCTGCTCTGGCTCTGGCCCGAGCGAGCTCCCCTCGCGCCACCGCGGTCCTGGAGCTGCCAGTGCAGAAGGAGGAACTGCGCACCGGGAGCGGGGGTGGGGCCGTGACGCCTGGGGCGGGGCGGGCGCAGGTGAGCCGCCAGGTCTCCCGGTTTCCCGGGCTCCAGTCACTCCGGAGACAGCCATGGGGGGAAAGCGGAGCGAGGCCGAGGCACACGGTGAGGTTGGGCGGAAGTGGAGCCGGAGGGTGGGCGGTCTGGCTCTGCAGCCCTGGGGGCCCCAGCGTCCCCTAGCAGAGCCCTGGAGACGGCGATGGAGGGAGGCAGAGCCAGGTCCTGCCCAGAGGCCAGGAGTGGCTGGGGCTGCTTTGTGGGTTGAAGCGAGGGCCGGGGTGGGGGGGTGGGCTCCTGGCTTTGAGGCTGGGGTCCCTGGAGGATGTAAGGGGAGGATTTCAGGCCAAGGGTCCCCTGGGTCCCTGAGGGCAGAGCTGGGCAGACCAAGACTGGATGGAAGGTGGTGGAAGAGGTGGGGTCTCAGCAGGAGAAGCACCCTGGGGCTCGGGGCTCAGGGGCTACAGCACCTGCAGGCACCTGCTGGCGGTGGGGGTGCCAGCATCTCCCACAAGGAGGGATGGCGGAGGAGAGGGGTCCCTGGGGCCCAGGGAGCGAGGACTGGGAGCCATCTCGGGTACTTGGAGGAAGGGCTGGGTCTGCTGGAGATCCCGATTCCAGACCCAAGAGGAAGGGGCCTGGCTGGCTGGAGGGGACAAGCCGAGGGACGGGATGCAACCCCTGACGGGACAGGAGGGGCTGAGCAGAGCACCTCGCCCAGACTTCCTGGAGAGGCTCTGGGTCAATCATTGACGCTGCCAGGAAGCCGGAGCCAGGTGGGACAGAGTCCGTGCACCTGGAGGAGCCACTCGCTCCTTCCCAGGCTCCAGCCCAGCCCTCGCCCTCCGAGCAGAGCAGCGTCTGCAGGGGACCCTGTCCCGGGCCCCACCTCCTCCCCGTGTGTACCCAGGGAGGACCAGGAACAGGACGTGGCCACAGCCTCAACCGCCAGCGGCTCGGGTGTCACTGACACCACCCAGAGCTCGGCTGTGGTTTGGGGACTGACCCTTTGGAGCGGGGTCCCCTCGCGCGGCCCGCCTCCCTCACAGCCCTGTATCGGCTGACGCCCTTGGCTCCAGTCTCTATGCCCTTGGCCTCGGGCCGGAGAGTGGAGGGAGCACCTGGGGCTGTCCCGAGAAGCACCGTGACCTCCCCGGGGCTCCAGGTCCCCCATGGTCCCACGGAGCAAGCACAGGAAGGACAGGCACCCAGCTGCGGGGAGCCTCGGGAGAAACGGGCCAGGGCAAGGGCAGGGGACATGGCCTGAGGTTTGAGCTGGAAACCCAGAGAGGCCCGTTCCTACTCCTGCCTCCTGGGCTGAGCTCGTGGCCCGATCTGCTCCCAGTTCCCCCTCCTGCCACCCAGCCTGGGCAGGAGGCTGGGACCATATGGGGATCCAAGGGGGACATGAGGTGAGGAGGGGTCAGTGCCTCATTGTCCTCCTCTGGGCCCTCAGGGAAGCCAGCCCAATATGACCCCTCCTTTCGAGGTCCCATCAAAAACAGGTGAGCTCTGGTGCTACCCCAGGGTGGGGGTCCTGGTTTTCCTTTGTTCTTGTGGAAATATTAGTAAGACAATTAATTCTGCCACAGTGGCACACAGCTGCAGTCAGCTGCAATCTCAGCTTGCGAGGCTGAAGCAGGAGGATCTTGAGCCTGAACCACATAGTGAGACCCTATCACAGGAGAAAAAACAACCTGGAAAAACCCCTGTCCAGGGGGAGTGGGCGGCCTCCTGGAGGCTGGGGACATTCTGTTTCTGGCCTTGAGCGCTGGCTACATAGGTGTGCGTTTGGGGAAAACTCACCCAGCTAAGCACTTGCAGGCTGTGCTTTAGTGAGCCTGGTGAGGGAACTCCAGGACACACAGGTTGTACCGAGTCGCCCCACCCAAATTGTCCTTTTCTGTGTTGTACCTCAGAAGAAAAACACCCACTCAGAAAAACGGTGACACATTGTGGCACGTCCCCAGTCCTCTTCGCTTGTTTTTTTAATTTTGAGGCAGGGTCTCACTAAGTCACTCGGTTGCCCAGGCTGAGTTTGTATGTGCGATCTCCCTGCCTCAGCCTCCCAGAGTGCTAAGATTCTAGGCCTGGCCCTCTCTGGCCCACTCTTGAGCATGCCCAACTCTCCAGCCCAGCCCCTCAAGATGGTGCCCCCACATTCCCTCCCCAAAGTCTTCCCAGCTTGGGCTCCCATTTCTCTCCCAGGAGCTGCACTGACGTCATCTGCTGCCTCCTCTTCCTGGTATTTGTTTTGGGGTACATCGCGGTGGGCCTCGTGGGTGAGTTTCCATCTGCCCAGAACTGGGGCTGTGGGGCAGGGACTCCCCCCACCCCGCCTGGCCTCCTGTGACTCACCTGTGCATCCCTGTCTCCAGCCTGGGTGTATGGAGACCCCCGGCAGGTCCTCTACCCCAGGAACTCCACTGGGGCCTACTGTGGGATTGGGGAGAACAAGTGAGTACTTCAGCCCCCCCCCCACTTCCCCTGCACCACAGCGCCTACCCCTGGCGGACCTGCCCCACCCACCCCGACAGGCAGCTGCAGCACCCAGCACTGTGGCTCAGGGGCTGCCGTTTGCATCCCCAGCTGTGCTAAGTTTTGGTTGCAAGGCGTTGGGCAACTTCCTTAGGTTCCCTGAGCTTCCATTTCCTGCACTAGGTGATTCAGGAGTAACACCATCCATCCCCACATGCAGGAAATAATCGATAAATAAAAAGCCCTGTCACATTTACATAATGTTTACTGTGTTCCTGGCAGGCAGTGTACTTTATACACACAAACTTCAAGGTTTACGAGATCGGGGTGTGGTGGGGCACACCGTAATCCCAACACCCTGGGAGGCTGAGGCAGGAGGACTGCAAATTCCAGCCTGGCCTGGGCCATTTATCTATTTAGTGAGACCCTGCCTCCAAAACAAACAAACAAACAAACAAACAAACAAACATCACACCTACTGGGCCTGGTGTTGCACAACTATAATCTCAGCACTGGTGAGGCTGAGGCAAGAGGATGGCCTCAAATTTGAGGTCAGCCTGGGCTACACAGTGAGAGTTCAAGGCCTGAACTATATAGCGAGAAAGAAAAAAAAGGAAAATAAATAAATATATACACACACCCGCAATAACAAGGGCTTGAAATGTAGCTCAGTGTTCAATCCCCGGTAAAAAATGAAATTAAAAATAAAAGTAAAACCTGGCAAGGTAGGTCCTACCCCTCCCCCAGTACCGGGGCTGGAACCCAGGCTCTTTGCACTGAGGTTCTCTAGCCCCAGCCTTTGTGTGCCTGTTGTTGGTTTGCGACCTCACTGCATAGTTCAGGCTGGTCTTGAAGGGTGGAAAACCCTCCCACCTTGGGTTCTGGAGTGCTGCGTCTACTGGCGTGAATCGCCAGTGCTTTTAAGACAGCTTTTATTCTAAGACAGAGTTAGTTGTTAAGTCACCCAGACTGGGCTGCAGCTCTCACTCCTCCCGCCTCAGCCTCCCAGGGTGCTGGGGGCAGGTGTGCGCCACCACACCCAGCAGGAGCTGCTGTCATCTGACCTGGACTGGGACATGGCGGCAGAGCTGTCCATGGCGAGCACCCTTGTAAAGCCACTAGAGGTGGCCTGGGTGCCAAACGGATGCTTGGAACCGCTTGCCTGCTGCGCAGTGGGAGCCAGGCCCCACAAGGTGCCCAGTGCTCCGGGTGGGGGGCTACCCCGTCACTCCTTCGCACCCCAAGCCTTGAGTCTGTCCTGAAGCCTTGTGCTCCTCCCCACAGGGACAAACCCTACGTCCTGTACTTCAACATCTTCAGCTGCATCCTGGGCGCCAACATCCTGGATGCCGTGCAGAGCGGCCTCCGCTGCCCCACCCCGCAGGTCAGAGCCGCCCACTGCCCCGCCGGCTGGGCCATGGGCTCATCCCCTTAGCACCTTTTTGGCCCCCAGGTGTGCGTGGCCTCCTGCCCGGCCACGCTGTGGGCTGTTGGAGCAGACCAGTTCTCCATGACGGTGGGTGACGTCTTCTACAGCCAGAACCGGAGCTTTTGTCTGCCAGGTGTGCCCTCCGACATGGTGAGCGAGGCTGCCACGGCATCCCTGTCCCTACCTGCCCCCCAGGGGGCCGTGCTGCTGCGGGGGTGGCAGGGAGGTCGGGGAGGTGACTGCTGATTGGGCCCCTGGCAAGCGTGGGCCAATGGAGCCTGCGTGGTGCAGGGCGATGGCCACTTCTCCTCTGTCCTCTTCTGTCTGCTGTGTCCCCCTTTCCCGTTCCCCACTGCAGAAGGTGATGGACAGCCTGCAACAGGACCTCTGCCCCGGCTTCCTCCTCCCCTCCGCCCCAGGTGAGCCACACACTGCTCCTCCGGCCAGGCAGCGCCTCCTCCCACGGTTTATTTCTTAAGAGGAAACTGAGAGAGAGTAAAGCTGTACAGCTCATTGGTGGTAAAACTGGGTGGCTACCACTAGCTCTTCATCTCTCTCTACTGCATGACCCCCCAGTCAGAATTCAGCATTTGAGCCAGGCGTGGTAGTGCACACCAGTGAGCCCAGCACTCAGGAGGCTGAGGCAGGAGGATCACCATGTGTTCGAGGTCGGACAGCTGCACAGTAGGTCCAAGGACAGCCTGGACTACACAGCAAGACACTGTCTCTGAAAGAGACAAAAAAATGAAACAAGAATATCAGCTTTCTGTGGGCACCTACTCCAGGCTAGGCCCTGGGGTCAGGCACAGGGAAGCTGGGAGATACTCCCTGTTTGAGCCTGCATTCTAGGATGATGGAGACATCAGAGATTGTCACAAAGAAAATGTATGAAAATCCCATGAAATTTACAAGAGCGAATCTGGCTGGGTGCCAGGATCACAGCGATCATTGTCCTGCATGCTCTTCTTTCCAGTTGGTTTGCTTTGGTTTGGTAAACAGGGTCTCACTTTGTAGCCCAGGCTGGCCTCTAACTTTCAGCAATCCTCCTGCCTCAGCCTCCCAGGCACTGAGATTACAGGCACCTGCTGCTATACCTGTTTCTTCTTTCCAATTGTAAAAGAAGTGTGTGTGTGTGTGTGTGTGTGTGTGTGTGTGTGTGTGTGCGCGTGTATTCAACCCCAGGGCCTCACATAGGCTAGTACTCTACCACTGAGCTACACCCCAGCCTGTAATGTTTTATCATTTTATCTTTTTTTTTTTTTTTTGTCTTTTTGAGACAGGGTCTCACTATGCAGTTCACACTGGCTTTGAGCTCACTTTGTAGCCCAGGCTGGTCTCAAACTCACAAGGATCCTCCTGCCTCAGCCTCCGGAGTGCTGGGATTACAGACGTGAGCCACCACGCCCTGTGTATTTTATCTTTTTGAGGCAGGGTCTCACTATGTAGTCCAGGCTGGCCTTGAGCTCACTTTTTAGCCCAGGCAGGTCTGGGTTTAAGTCCAGCTGGGCAGTCTCAGGCCAACCTGGCCACCACTCTCACCCTGGCTTCCTCAGCTCAGAACGTAAATGACAGTGTCACATGGGAAAGTTTCTAGGATGGCAATAAATGGCTCCATAGGTGGAGGATAAAGGTACTCCAAGAGGAAGGACAGGGACAATTTAGGAGGAAGGAGTGGCACTGAGTGGAACAGAGCACGAGGCGGGGTTGCCAGGAAGGATGGGGCACAGGGGATCAGGGCAGGCAGGGGAGGAAATGTCCCCGGTGTCCTCTGACCCGGGCAGGGTGGGAGGAAGGGCGACTGGCTCAGCTCCCCTGGCGGCCCCTGATCTCCCCGCAGCTCTGGGGCGCTGCTTCCCCTCTGTCAATGACAGCTTCCTATCAGCCCAGCTCCCAGGGACCACTGGCAGCGTGTCCCAGGCAGTCAGGTAGGTGGCCACCCCCAGGCTCGCCCACCCCTCTGCCGCCTGCGGCCCCTCTGACCCTGCGCTCCCTGCAGCGGCCTGGTGGACAGCCTCAACGCCCGCGACATCAGCGTGAGGATCTTTGAAGACTTCGCCCGATCCTGGTACTGGATTCTCGTGTGAGTCGCCAAGTCGCCCCTCATCTTCCTTCCTCCTCTCCCTGGTCCAGTGCCAGGTCTGAAACAGGGGCTGCGGAAAAGGATGGGGAGCTGGAGCTCAAAGCAGACCCAAAGCCAGGTGCAGTGGTGCCCAGCCCTCAGGAGGCTGAGGCAGGAAGATAACAAGGTCAAACCCAGCCTGGGTAACTGAGCAAGATTCTGTCTCGAAATTTTTTAGAAGGGGCGTGGGGATGTAGCTCAGGGCAAAGGCCCTGGTTCAACCCACAGGCCCCAAAACACCCAGGATCGATTGATTGATCGATGTTTTTGGTAACGGGGATTGAACTCACAACCTTGAACTGACCAGGCAGACCCTTGAGTCACTGAGCCGAACCCCCAGCCCAACACCCAGGGTTTTTAAGGCAAAGGGGGTCTGGACAGGACAGCGGGTTGCAGGAAGACTGGTGGTGGGGACAGGAAAGGGAGGTGGCTCGGGGCGCAGGCGACCCTCCCGTGTCCCGGCCCACAGCGCCCTGGGCGTGGCTCTGGTCCTGAGTCTGCTGTTCATCCTGCTTCTGCGCTTGGTGGCCGGGCCGCTGGTGCTGCTGCTGATCGTGGCGCTGCTGGGCGTGCTGGCTTATGGCATCTACCACTGCTGGGAGCAGTACCGCTGGCTGCGCGACAGCGGGGCGCCCTCCCTGTCCGAGGTGGGCTTCACCACCAACCTCAGTGCCTACCAGAGCGTCAAGGAGACCTGGCTGGCCGCCCGTGAGTGCCCCCCGCCCGCTGCCCACCCGCGGCCCTCACGCAGTGCCCCAGCCGGCCCTGACCGCCCTGTCCTCCACAGTGATCATACTGGCCGTGCTTGAAGGGGTCCTGCTGCTCCTGCTCATCTTCCTGCGGCAGCGCATCCGCATCGCCATCGCCCTCCTCACAGAGGCCAGCAAGTGAGCAGCTGCCCGGGAGGCTGGGGAGGGGTGTGGGGGCTGCCAGGGAGCCCCAGGGGAGGAGGGCAGATCAGTGCTGTGGTTAACACGACCAGGTGAAACCAGGCATGGTGGTGCATGCCTGTAATCCCAGCATCAGGAGGCTGAGACAGGAGGGTTGCTGCAAGTTTGAGACCAGCCTGGGCTAAAAAATGAGCTCAAGGCCAGCCTGTCACAAAAGACAAAAAAAAGGGGGAGAGGGTTGAGGCTCTAGCTCAATCCAGAGGCCCTGGGTTCAATCCCCAACCCCAAAACACAACCCTTAAAAGCTTTCAGGGAGTCGGCTCCTCGGCGCACTGCTTCCCCATCCGTGTGGTAGCAGCTCTGGCCTTGAAGGGTACACTGAGGATGGGATGAGCTAGGGCCGGGGGCGCTGGAGCCCAGGAGCTGCCAGCAGTCCAGGCATCAGGAGCAGCAGCACCCTCCCTCCCGGGAGTCAGGAAACCCTGGGGATCCTCTCCCCCACCCCCCCTGCAGCAGCCAGGGGGCCTCTGTGACCAGGGTCCTCCATGGGTCCCTCGAGCCAGGTGCATCCCTTTCACAGCTTTCATCAGTTCATCTGTTGGGTTCGTGGCCCGCAGCAGGCACTGCAAGGGTGAGACCCATAAAATCACTGCTCCCAGCTGAGGAGACTGAGACTGGCTCTGGCCAGGGCAGGGGACGGTCCTCAGCAGGCCCTGGGAGGGGCAAGTGGTGCTGCTGCAGGCTGGGGCACGTTGGGTACCAGCCTTGTCTCCCGGCAGGGCTGTGGGACACATGATGTCAACCATGTTCTACCCGCTGGTCACCTTCATCCTCCTGGTCATCTGCATTGCCTACTGGGTCACCACTGCTCTGTATCCTTTGTCCAAGGACCCCCTTCCCGGAGCCTGCAGGGATGTGGGGTGGGAGCGGTTCCTGGGGGCGGCCACAGAGATGCTGGGTGAGGGTGACTGCGTGGGCCTTGACTCCCCTCTGGGTACCTGGCCACATCCGGGCAACCCCAGTACATCTACTGGGTGTCCAACACCAGCACCCCAGGCTGTGAGACAGCACCAGTGAACGAGACGTGTGACCCCATGGTGAGGAGAACTCAGTGGGCGTGGAGGAGACTCAGGGGACCTCAGGCTTCTGACTGCGCGGGGGTGACCAAGGCCTGGGAAGGGCAAAGGGCTCTCGTAGCCCTACACAGTGAGCTTGGCAAGCAGTGCCCATGAGACAGAGGGGAAGGGAGCCCGGCCCAGGGCTGGGTAAGGACTTTGCTCCACCCTAGCTGCCATCAGTTACATCACCTCCGTCCACTGCCGAGTAAATGGGGTAATTACCCCAGGGAAGGTTAGATGACGTTGGGTACATAAAGCACTCAGCATCACGTGAGCCATCTGATAGGAGCTGGGTCGTTTTGTTTTATTTTGTTTTGTTTTTTGAGACAGGGTCTCACTATGCAGTTCAAACTGGCCTTGAGCTCACTTTGTAGCCCAAGCTGGTCTCAAACTCAACAATTCTGCCTCAACCTCCTGAGTGCTGGGATTATAGGTGTGAGCCACCACGCCCGGCTCATTTTATTTTCTTTTTGAGACAGAATCCCACTGTATAGTTCAGGCTGCCCTTTAACTCACTATATAGCCCAAGCTTGTCGCCCACTCACAGCAATCCTCCTGTCTCTGCCTCCTGAGTGTTGAAATTACAGATGTGCATCAGCATACCGGGCTTGGAAATTATTTCTAGTGAAGTGGCAGAGGCTGCCCTGGGGGGCCATGCGACCTTAACACACATGGTCAGGCTGCCAGGCGGCCTTGGATCTCGTGTGCGGGTCCAGAGATGAGGATGCTGGGATGCTCATGTGATAGACCGCAGGGGACTTGAGCCCTGAGAGGAGACTCCCGGGAAGAAGGAACCAGGCCTGAGCCTACCCTGCCCCCTACCGTCCCCAGGAACAGTCCAAGAACCACTCCTGCCCGGAGCTGAAGTGCGTCTTCCAGGGCTACTCCTCCACAGGCCTAGTGCAGCGCACTCTCTTCAACCTGCAAATCTACGGGGTCCTGGGACTCTTCTGGACCGTTAACTGGGTGCTGGCCCTGGGCCAGTGCGTCCTGGCTGGGTCCTTTGCTTCCTTCTACTGGGCCTTCCACAAGCCCCAGGACATTCCTACCTTCCCACTGACTGCGGCCTTCATCCGGACACTGCGGTGAGCCCGGGGCCGGGACTTTGGGATCAGGAGCATGGTATGGGGGGATCCTGGGGCCGGGATTGCTGACCTAACTCCCCTGCAGTTACCACACGGGGTCCCTGGCATTTGGAGCTCTCATCCTGAGCCTGGTACAGATCGCCCGGATGGTCCTGGAGTATATTGACCATAAGCTGAGAGGTGAGGGGTTTGGGGGAAGGCCGGGTTCACGCTGCGCCCCAGGGCAGACGGAGGCCAGGGGCCGAATGCACTTCCATGTCCCAGGAGCCGAGAACGCGCTGGCGCGCTGCATTATGTGCTGCTTCAAGTGCTGCCTCTGGTGCCTGGAAAAGTTCATCAAATTCCTGAACCGCAACGCGTACATCATGGTGAGTTGAGCATGACAGCCCACGCCTCCGCTCGGTGCCCTGGGCCCAGGCACCCAGCTCCGCTCTGTGTGGTAACCCTGGCTTTGCCCTCAGATCGCCATCTACGGGAAGAATTTCTGCGTCTCAGCCAAAAACGCCTTCATGCTGCTCATGCGGAACGTGCTCAGGTGAGGCTGCACCCAGAAGCCCGAGGAACGCCCTCCTCTGCTGGCCCATCCCGAGGTAGCCTGCCACACCGGCACTCAGAAGGGCCCTGGGTTTGCTTTAATGCTCTGCTGTCACTGCACGGAAATGTGAATACTTCGCACTTCCCACCTGTCCCTGACAGTTTTTTGTTTGTATATTTTTGTTGCTACTGAGGATCAAAACCAGGGCCTTTGCATGCCCAGCCCTTTTAAAATCTGAGCCAGGGTCTCCTTTGTCGCTAAATTACGAAGGGTCACACTTGTGACCCTACTGCCTCAGTCTCCCTGAGTGCTGGCAGAGATGACTTCAAGGCCCACCCAACTGTCCCTGCAAATTAGGGAGCCAGTTCTGCTCCCAGCACTTTCAATTTTCGGAACAGGGTGGTGGTCCTGGATAAAATCACAGATCTGCTGCTGTTCTTTGGGAAGCTGCTGGTGGTCGGAGGCGTGGGTAAGGGGCAAGCCTGCGCCTTCCAGGTCGGAGAGGAGGGCTGTGGCGAGCTCGGAGCCCAGAGCAGCGATGACCTTGCCGGTTCTCCCGCAGGGGTCCTGTCCTTCTTTTTCTTCTCTGGTCGCATTAAGGGGCTGGGTAAGGATTTTGAGAATCCCACCCTCAACTATTACTGGCTTCCCATCATGGTGAGTGTCCCCTTCTCGGCCTCCCCCATCCCATCCCACCCCACCCCCAGGAACCGCACTCAGCGGCCTCTGTCCTGCAGACGTCCATCGCGGGGGCCTACGTCATCGCCAGCGGCTTTTTCAGCGTGTTCAGCATGTGCGTGGACACGCTGTTCCTGTGCTTCCGTGAGTGATCACTCGTGCGGGCTGCGGGGCTGCGGGACTGTGGGAGCCAAGCCGGGAGGCCAGGGCTGGGGAAGAAGGGAGCGGGGATCCAGGGGGCTCAGGCGGGCTCGCCCGCCGCCCACCGCTGACCATCTTCCGCGCGCAGTGGAGGACCTGGAACGGAACGACGGCTCGCGCGAGCGGCCCTACTACATGTCCAAGAGTCTGCTGAAGATCCTGGGCAAGAAGAACCAGGCGCCCGCGGCGGACAAGAAGGGGAAGAAGTGAGCGCTCAGGGACCGTGCCCCGGGCGTGCCCAGCCGCACCGTGCCTGCCGTACAGACCCCAAATGCACAGTGACTGTAGTAAGAATTAAAGACGCTATTTTTGTGTTCTCGGGAAGTGTTTTCTGTTTCCTCGACACGCCTGCAATGCTTCTCGCGCCGGCCTCTTTAAACCCGGCTCCGCCCCCGTGACGTGCGCTCCAGATGTTACGACCAATCGAAAGGCTCATCCTGGATGAGCCCGCCTTTCCCACCAAACCTTCCTCAATAGACATTTGCCATCCTGGTCACGCGCTCCAGAGCTTCACAGAAGCCCAATCAGAAGGGCAGGCTCTGAGACGCTAAGGGCGGGTGCGTGACGTCATCATGCGGAAGGGCCAATCAGAGTCGCGGAAGTGAGGCGAGGGCCTCCGGCGTGGGGCGGGCTTGCGGAAGGCTTCTGAGCAGTTTAAAGCGCCGGGTCAGCTGACCGGCCCCACGGAGTCACCTCCGCGGCGGGAGGGTGCGGAGCTACCTGGTCCCGCGCGACGGGCAGGCCGTGGAGTCGGCATGCCGCGCTTCTGCGAGGGCGCGAGGTTTCGGGCGCCGGCCGCGGTCTTCCTGCTGCTCTTGTCTCTGGCGGGGCTGGAGGCGAGGGCTGAGATCGACTTCAGCCAGGTGAGCGCGCCCCCCGGCCCGTGCCTCCCCTCTGGGTCCCAGCCCCCAGCCGCCTCCCCGGCCGCGGAGCCCGGGTTGGAGCCTCTGCCCGGCGCGCGAACAGAGGCGGCAGCGCTCGCTGGCCCGCGACGCCTTCCCGCTCCTCCCGCGCAGGTGCAGCCGCTGGTGACCCTGGAGCAGCTGCTGTGGGTGAGCGGCCGGCAGATCGGCGCCGTGGACACCTTCCGCATCCCGCTCATCACGGCCACCCCGCGGGGCACGCTGCTCGCCTTCGCCGAGGCCAGGAAGATGTCAGCGTCTGACGAGGGCGCCAAGTTCATCGCGTTGCGGAGGTCCACGGACCAGGGTACGGAGGCGCGGGGGCCGAGAGAGCCGGTGCAGGTCTGCTGCGGGGATCCTGACCGCCCCCAGGGCCTGAGGGCCCCCGGGGATCCCGGAAAGCTGAGGCCAGAGCCCTTCCCGGGTGAAAGTTTGGAAAGTAACAGGCGAAGTGAATATTGTTTCGACAGCCTTTCCCCTCCTATCCGGTGGTATTGGGGTTTGAACCCAGGCTTTTGCATGCTTGGCAAGCGCCCAGTCTGTAAGCTGTGCCCCCCCCACACACACACCCTCAGCGAACATTGGCTGAGCACCTGCTCCAGAACAGGACTGTTTTAGGTTCTGTGAATATACAGGCTTCGTTTAATCACCGAGTCAGGGTCCTGTGACTTGGTCGAGGGTCGAATTGGTCGCTAAATGAGGAATTGTATGTAGAACGCGCTTCATAACATTCAGAACAAAGAAACGGTCAGAGGAAATGCTAAGTTGATGACTTTGCTTTTATTTGCATAACTCATTCCTGAAATGGTGTAACACAGAGCAGAACATGGAACCCGGGTAGCCTACTGTGCGGTACAAAATCGCAATGCTGAGCTGTAGAAGCCGCCACTGTGAGGCTGCGCTGCCTCTCACGGGCCTGTGTGGGAGTCGGAGCTGCCTGGGTGCAGGTCTGAGCAGTCGTTAACTGGGTTAGGTTGGTCTTTAAACGAGGAGGAACTGTACAGCCCTGAACAAAACACGCTGGGTCCCTCCCTGCGTGGCATTTGCGTTCTGTTGGTGGGAGATGGGCATAATTAAAGGTGTGTTTTTTATGTGGGAGAAGATGATGGAATAATGGAGAAAAATAAAACAGCAACAAGTGTGGCAGGGAGTGTCAGTGTTTGGTTGCTTCTCTAGGTGACATGTGAGGAGGCCATAGCCAGGCGGTGCTGAGCCCTGGCAGAGGGCAGTGTGGAGAATGGGATACTGGGCAGAGGGAGCGCCCAGGGATTACTAGCAGTGAGGTCAGAGAGGGAAGGAGGGGCTGGGGTCTGGGCCCTGGTGCTGCAGGACCTTGGGTCCCTGAAGAGAGGCAGGAAGTTAACGAGAAGCAGCAGAAAGCGTGCTGCAGGGAGTCTGCACTGCACTCTTCCCTTTTTACTTCTCCCAGGCAGCACCTGGTCCTCCACAGCGTTCATCCTGGATGACGGGGAGGCCCCCGACGGGCTCAACCTGGGGGCAGTGGTGAACGACGAGGAGACAGGGGTGGTCTTTCTCTTCTACACGCTGTGCGCCCACAAGTTCCACTGCCAGGTGGCCTCCACCATGTTGGTGTGGAGCAAGGACGACGGCGTCTCCTGGAGCACACCCCGGAACCTCTCTGTGGATATCGGCACCGAGATGTTTGCCCCTGGCCCGGGCTCTGGCATTCAGGTCAGTGCGGGAGGTGTCGTGAGTCTGGCCGGTGCCCGGAGGACACTGCTGCACAGAGGGAAGGTCTGGGAAAGTCAGCCTCCTGTTTGGGGTGGGATTCCTGGGAAGCTGGAACTTCACTGCCGCCCCTGATAGACTTCGCCAGCAAGACTGTGGCAGGCCACTGGGTGCCTTCATGGAGGGCAGGGAAGGGGCCCCTCCCTTTGGGCAGCCTGTGTCCCGGCGTACAGCAGGGTGGCTGATCTCAGGTCGGCTTTAAGGTCCTGTGGCTGGGCACAAGTCTAGCAGAGCTTCTCTCATGTGCTGAGGAACTTGTAGAAAAGAGTTTAATTCAGGTGTTCTGCTGTGGGGGGAGATTTTTCTGAGACCCTCTGCAAAAAACAACTGATCTGGCCTATAATCCCAGTACTCTGGGAGGCTGAGGCAGGAGGATGACAAAGTCAGGTGCAAGCTGAGCCATTTGGAATCTGTCTCAAAAAATTAAAAAGACCTTAGGACTTGGGTTCAGTGCAAAGACCTTGGGTTCAGCCACCCAAAAGGAAAGAACCAAAGGGGGTCAGATGGGACCTCCCACTTGGGAGGGCTCCCCCATGGCGTCCCGTTCTGTGACACTCAGCTCCCCTTCCCCCAGAAAAAGCGGGAGCCTCAGAAGGGCCGGCTCATCGTGTGTGGCCACGGGACGCTGGAGCGCGATGGAGTCTTCTGTCTCCTCAGCGACGACCATGGTGACACCTGGCGCTACGGGAGCGGGATCAGTGGCATCCCCTACGGCCAGCCCAAGGTGGAAAATGACTTCAACCCCGACGAGTGTCAGGTGAGGTGCGCGCGTGGAGTGTCCTGTACCCCACACCCGCCACCTGCCCCACCCTCTGAACAGCCACCCACCGAGCTCTGCACCTGGCCTCAGCCACCCTCTGGCAGGGCCAGGACCCTTTGCCTTGCCTCTCCAGGGTCACCCTGAGGCCTGGTTCTCTCCCTCAGCCCTATGAGCTCTCAGATGGCTCTGTCATTATCAACGCCCGGAACCAGAACAACTACCACTGCCACTGCCGGATCATCCTGCGCAGCTACGACGCCTGTGACACCCTGAGGCCCCGCGACATCACCTTTGACCACGAGCTTGTGGACCCTGTGGTGGCCGCAGGAGCCGTAGCCACCAGCTCTGGGATTATTTTCTTCTCCAACCCAGCCCACCCTGAGTTCCGTGAGTGCCTGGGAGCCTCAGGGGGCTGTGCCAGACCCTCCCCACCCTGACCCTGACCCCGACCCCGTCCCTGTCCCATCCACAGGAGTGAACCTGACTCTGCGCTGGAGCTTCAGCAATGGCACCTCGTGGCAGAAGGAGAAGGTCCAGCTGTGGCCCGGGCCCAGTGGCTACTCATCCCTCACGGCCCTGGAGGACAGCAGGGCCGGTGAGAACCAGGCCCCGCAGCTGTATGTGCTGTACGAGAAGGGCCTGAGCCGCTACACAGAGAGCATCTCCATGGCCAAGGTCAGCGTCTACGGCACGCTCTGAGCCCAGCTGCAGTGCCCAGCAGCGCTGCCCTCCCCCGGGCTCAGGCTCCGCAGAGTCAGCTGCCCTGTCGGAGAGAGGAGCGCCTTCCTCTGCCCCGCCGGAAGCGCCGCCAGGGCCTCCGGGCTGGTGCCTCCCAGGCTGCAGAGCCTCAGCTGTGAACTCAGGGAACCCGAGGCTCCTCTGACGCGGAGCAGGGTCGGTGGGAGTCGGCGCAGGCAGGATGTTTGGTTGCAGGTCAGGAGCCAGGTGCCCTCCCTCCCTCCCTATTTATGGATCACATGCTTAAAACGTGAGTTTATTGAGGGGGAAGGAGCATTTGCAGCGCCCCGGTGGCTGTGCCCACGCACGTCTTCCTGTCTGAGTCCTGCGTGTGCTCTCACGAGGCCGTGATGAGTCCGGGGCGGCAGCGGGTGCGCTTACAGCTTGGCAAGTCTCAGGTCGGCAGCCCGAACCCTCCTCCCCTTTGACGTTCTCTCTCATTGCAAAAAGCAAGAAAAACAAAACACGTGGATTTTTTTCTCCCTCTCAGCACTGGGTATTGAACCCAAGGTCTTCCTGCTGAGCTACATCCTTACCCCTTTATTTATTTTTTGAGACAGAATCTTGCTAAGTCACTATATGCCCAGGCTGGGCTCCAAATTCCTGTCTCAGCCTCCTAGAATGCTGAAACTTCGTGTGTGTGTGTGTGTGTGTGTGTGTGTGTGTGTGTGTGTGTGGCGCCGTCCACGGCTTAGGCAGGTCTTCACCCGCATATCGAGAGGTACAAAGTCGAGAGGTACAAAGTGGGGAGCGCCAGAGGGTGTTCTGAGCCTGGCAGGTGGAAGACGCTGAATCCTGCCTGTGATCTCCCCATGAGTCTGAGACCAGCTACACAGTGAATTCAAAACTAGTCTAAACTGTTTTTTTAAAAGACTATTTTGAAAGTTTCTGTTTGTTTGATTTTTTTGAGATAGGGCGTTGCTATGTAGTTCAGGCTGACCTTGAACTCACTGTGTAGCCCACAGTGGCTTCAGATTTGCAGAGATTCTCCTGGCTCAGCCTCCCCAATTACAAATGTGCTTCACCATGCCCAGCTTCCTTCTGTGTTTAATAGTCGTGAGGTAGATGGGATATTGTGTTCCATGAACTGGGAAGCCTGACCAGGCTATTTGTGGAAATTAAGTTCTTCCTGTGACAGTTATGTGGGAAAGTTGCACCAGCCTGCGGGTGAGTGGAAGAGCAGGGCTTTCCTCCATGTGGAACAGAAATTCGACACCTAGACAGGATGTTAACATTAGAAGGAGTCAGTCATGGTGGCCCACACCAGTAATCCTAGCACTTTGGAGGCTGAGGCAGGAGGATTGCTGCAAGTTCAAGACCATCCTGGGCTACACAGTGAGGCCCTGTCTCAAAAACATCAATAACAAAAAAGTGTAATCTCCTGCCTCAGCCTTCCAGAGTGCTCTCCTCTGTTTTTGATGCCACCAGTCATTTGTCCTGTGGAAAATTGTACTGAATTTGTCAGTTTGTTTCCATGTGTTGTCTAACCTTTTCCTTCCCTTCTGTTTCCAGTCAGTAAACCTCTAAGGATTTAGCTGGATTCAGATTCCATTTTGGAGTAGCAGGGTTGTATTTTTTCTTTCATTTTTTTGAGACTGGCTCTCACTAGCCTAGGCTGGCCTTGAACTCACAATGATCCTCCTGCCTGTGCCTCCCGGTACTGGAATCACAGGTGTGTGCCACCATCCTGGCTGTAGAAACAGATTGTAAGTGAGACTGAAGAGGGGGTTCAGATGGCCGCAGCCCAGCCCCCCCGCCCTGCATTTCTACCCTCAGCCTCCAAGTGACCCACGAACCTTGGCTGATTCGGTTATTTCATGAGGAGTTGCAGAATAGTGGTTTGTAACTTCCATCCTTGCTTCCTCATTTACCAGCTGGAATCCTGCAACAGGGAGCCTTTGCTCATTAATGGGGTTTGCTAACCCTGAAACACGGTTTGAAAGGAAGGATTAAGAAACAGCCAGGTGTGGTGGCGTATGCCTGTGATCCCAGCACTTGGATGGCTGAGTTGGGAGGATCCTTGTGAGTTCAAGGCCACCCTAGGCTACACAGTGAGACCTAGTCTCAAAAAAAAAAAAAAGCTTCATTTCCCCTGTGGATTACCAGCTCTCAGGGTGCATCAGTGTAATACTTTGCCTTGGTCACTGAACCTCATGTTACCCAATGGGACACTAACAGGCCAGTCCATGGGCCTGCAAGCAGCATAGGCTGGCGCAGGATAGGCTGGCACAGTGGTGCACACCTGTTATCCCAGCGCTTGGTAGGCTGAGGCAGGAGGGTCACTGCAAGTTAGAGGCCAGCCTGTGCCACATAAATCGTGAGTTCATAGCCTAAATGACACAGGGAGACCATCTCAAAAAAGTTAAAAACAAACTAGAGCCCCACCCACCTTCAGGGCCCCACCCCATTCCTGCAGGTTTAGCCTCTACCTAGGGGAGTGGGGTTTTGAAACATTGAATTGGCCCTCAGGAGCGCTCTGCTAGTGCTGGACCTCAGAACTACACCCCACACATTCTGGGTAACACATTTTTAAAATCTATTTCAATTTTTTCTTTTGCTTTTGTTAAAACCACATTTTAAAACTAAGTGTAGATACATTCCTATGTCCCAGCTGCTCAGGACACTGAGGCAGGGGGTCTTCAGGCCTGAGCCATTGGGGCATGGTAGTGAAAGCCTGTCTCAGAATGAAGAGGAAGAGGCTGTAAGCACAGCACGCCCTGGGTGCAATCCTGGAAAAGGGGAAAAGTTCCCCCATGGGTGACTAGCTTTAGCCTGGCTGTTTTGGTTTGGTTTTGTGGCACAGCCTCACTGTGAGGTACCCTGAACTCAGTGTATGCTGGGCTCAAACTTGTGGCTTGATCCTCCTGCCTCAGCTTTCCAGGGACTATGATTACAGGCGTGAGCCACCACGCCCGGCTTTATTCTTGATGGTACAGAAACATGACTGGAAAATTCCTAACCTAATGTTTTCCTCCTCCTCAGGAGGAAGTTTTGTTCTTTCCTTCTCAGGAGGACTGCAGATCCAAGGCCCGCTGGGGTCATTTAACAAAATAAAATTTATAAAAGGATGGGTAGCTTAGTGGTAGAGCACTTACTTAGCGTGTGCAAGGTCCTGGGTTTGATTCCCTAGTACTGAAAAACAGGAGGAAGAAAGCCGGGGATTTAGCTCAGCGGCATAAGCACTGGCTTGGCAAGTGTGAGGTCACGAGTTCGCTCCCCAGTACCAAAAAAAAAAAAAGGAAGAATCTATTTCGTGCTTTGGTGGAACTGTGCCAATATCATAACCTCCAGAAGCCTCAAGTCCACAAACCCAGAACTTAGTGAAACCAAATTGTAAGCCAGCAATGAGTGTACATCATTTATGAGTTCTGCTGAACGCTAATTTTTTTTTTTCTTGAGATGGGGTTTTGCGATGCAGTTCATCCTGGCCTTGAACTATGTAACCCAAGCTGGCCTCATACTCATGGCAAATTCTCCTGCCTCAGCCTCCCAGAGTGCCTGGATTACAGGTGTGCACCACCACGCCCAGTTTTATTTCCTGTACTTAGGTAGCACTGAGTGTTCTGATGAGCTTAACAGGGAAGTTCCTTTTATAGACAGAAAAGAGCTGAAGAAAGCAGAAACAGAATAGAGAGCAAACCAGTGTTTCCTTGGGAGGACTAAAGAAAGGGACTCCTTTCCGTGCCTGCTGAAACTGGCCTGTTTCACCCTGTCCATTACTTCCTCTCTCCTGACCTCTTGGGAGATCTGATGAACCCAGTGAGGTTGGACCTAAGGGCCTTACCTTAGTCTTGGAGCCTGAGCTCTTCTGACTGTTTTGGTTTGCTCTGTTGGGCCTGCAACTTGGTCCAAAGCAATGACCTTTACAAATTTATTTAAGAGTAGTTTGATTCTGCTGAGCTTAGAAAGGTCACGTGCTTGACCCTGACTTTGGAATTCTTGGAAAAGTTGAGGTCTCAGAAGTTGGAGGCAAGTATGCACAGCTCCCAGTGGGGCCTGGTTCAGAGAGAGCACTGCCCGGGAAGCAGAGCAAGGTACAGTCTGAAATCCCAGCATTTGGGAGTCTGAGGCAGGAGGATCTCTCTAGGACAGCCGGGGCCATGATGAGTTTAAGGCCGACCTGAACTGCTTAGTGAGAGCCTGTCTCAAAAAGACAAAAACTACAAAAAAATTATTTTTTTTGTAATGAAAGTGCAATAAAATTTGTTTTCTCCTGTTAAAAAAAAATTAGAAATTGCCCAGGACCAATGCCTATTTCTTGTGGATTCCATGTCGACCCCTGCACCAGTTCATTGGCCACAGTTCTGGTCGGGGACCAAAAGCGCAGGGTCACCACCTGGGTGGGTTAAAGTTAGAGGGCATCTGACAAGGTCAAAGAGACCAACAAGAAATTCCTGGATGCATGGAAAAAAAGGGAGCAATCCATTTCCTGTCACTACTGGAGTTTGGGGTTTTTTTTTTTTGAGAGTTTTTTTTATGCAGTTCAGGCCAGCCTTGAACTCTTCATGTAGCCCCGGCTGGCCTTAAACTCCCAGCAATCCTCCCTCAGCCTCCTAGGTGTTGGGGTTACAGTTGTGTGCCACCATGCCTGGCTTTTCTTTAGAGATTTTTGTGTAAACTTGTTAAACACGTGATACTCTTTAAAAGGGGGGGTGACTCATTTACCCTGCCTTCTCTGTAGGAACAGGTCAGTTTTTTATGTTTTGGTTTTTTTGAGATGGGGTCTTACTATCTAGTTCAGGCTGGCCTTATACTGTGTAGCCCAGGAGGAAAATCATCCTGCCTCAGCCTCCCAGGCAATAAGGTGGAACTACCAGCATGCCCAGCTAGTACTGCCTTGTGACAAGGACATTTGGAGACCAGGCCCCTTACCTAGTTTGTCACCTGATGTCATGTGGCCAGGACTCAGTGACACCCTTATCTTCACTGCATTTTCCGCATTGAACAGTTTAAGGCCAGCCTAGACTAACTGATTCCACCTGTGGCTCACCCAACTGGGCACAGTGAACTTTAAATAAAAGCAGGAACTTTAATCCCTGGGATCCTGTTTCCTTCTCCTTGGGAAATAGAAGGCGGTAATGTGCAGCAGGGTTGCTCAGCAGTAGAGCTCAGGGCCCTGGGTTCCATCCCAGCACTGGGGACAGGAGAGTGCAGGGTGCTGCAGAGAAGCGAGCTCTACAGCGGACCAACCCGTGACCCTTCTTGCTTCCTCTGTTCAGGGTCACAGTGGTTTCTTCTTCCGGCTCAGGAGTCCGCCGTGCAGGCTGGCCCAGCTGCCAGCCCGGAGCTGCCCCTGCCCCAGCGCCCGGGTGCACAGTGCGCCAGGCTTTCTTGGTTCCTCTGTATTACTTTCTTTTTCAGGTTTTTGACAGGGTCTCCCTCTGTGGCCCTAACTGACCTCAACCCCTTCATCCCTCCACCGCAGCCCCCAGTGCTGGGGTTACAGATGTGTACCCCACACCTGGCTTGCCTTGTTTTTGGGTGCCGGTGTGGATGGCCTCCCATGGGGACCAAGCTCCCTACTCCGGAGCTGCACCCCAGCCGTTTTTCATTTCCTGAGATCCGCCTGCCTCCTCCCTCTGTTGGTCTGTTGGTTTAGAGCATCTCTAGCCAGGGCCTCGATTCTGAGTCAGCTGTAACTCACCTCACCGGGTACTGCACCTGTTGGCTGCTCCCCTGGGGACCCAATTCCTGTGCTTTGATCCTGGCGCAGTTTCACAGCCTCTGTTCTCTAAGGGAGTGCGAGTCCCCAGGGACTTCTGTGGCTTTGGTGCTTGCTTAGCCCTTTGGAGATCATAGGTCCCAGAAAGGTCGCTTGTTTTGCTACTGGGATTGAACCCATGAGTTTTACCCCCGGCATTTTTAAGAGTTATTTAGGTTGGGTTTGGTGTGGTGTTTTGAGACAGGGTCTCACTGTAGCTCAGCCTGGCCTCAAACTCAGTGATCCTCCTGCCTCAGCCTCCCCAGTGCTGGGATTACAGGGGTGTGCTACTAGGCCCAGTTTTTTTTTTTTAAAAAAATCTTCAACACTAGTCTGATGTGGTGATACACAACTGTAATCTCAACATTCTAAGAAGCTGAGGTAAGAAGATTGTAAATTCCAGCCCAACCTGGGCAATTTAGCAACTTAACAAGAGCTTTTATCAAAACAAAAAAAACACGCTTGGGCTGGGCATGGTGGCTCATGCCTGTAACCCCAGCACTTGGGAGGCTGAGGCAGGAGGATCATTGTGAGTTTGAGACCAGCCTGGGCTACAAAGTGAGCTCAAGGCCAGCCTGAACTACATAGAGAGATCCTGTCTCTAAAAGCCAAAAAAAAAAAAAAAAACAAAAACTTGAGGATATAGCTCAGTGCAAAGGCCCTGGGTTCAGTCCCCCATAACAAAACAAGACAATATAGGCCTAACCCCAGTGCTAATCTCAGCACTCAGAAGGGAGAGGCAGAATTGTGATAACCTGTTCTCAAAACACCAGTAAACAGTAACACTACTGCCAAGTATGGTGGCACATGTTTGTAATCCCAGCAGTTGGGAGGCTGAGGCAGGAAGATCCCTGCAAATTTCAGACTTTGCCTTAAGAACAAAAAATAGGGCTGGAGATTTAGCTTAGTGGCGTTAAGCACCTGCCTGGCAAGCTTGAGGCTGGGAGTTTGATCCCCAGTGCAAAAAAAAAAAAAAAAAAAAAGCTTTAATGAGGTGAAGTACATGAAAAGCCAAGCACAGAACTAAGTGCTAACTACATGGTAATGGCTAAGTGAGACAAAATGCCACCTGAGAACCAAATGCAATGTGCTTGGGACCTTCTATCATGACACACAAGTCTCTGGGTTCTGTCCCTAATGTCAGTTTTACTGATAATACAGATACAGACTAAAAAGTGCAAGTCAGACTATACCCCACCCTTCTCAACTCTGCAGAAGTAAATGTACCTGGTGAAATGTCCAAGCAGTGTCTTCAAGCGGGGCTGATAAAGGGGAAATTTTGTGTCCATGTTTAAGACCGGATCTGACTATAGTTCAAATTCACATTGAACTCAGTATGGAGCTCAGGTGGGCCTCAAACTTGCAGCAATCCTACTGCCTCGGCCTCCTGAGTGTTTAAGTAACAGTGTGTGCCACCACACCTGGCTAAAAATGTCTATTTTGAACGACCATGTTTTAGACATCAAGCTCCATGAAACAGGACTGATCCTAAAGTTCTGGGGCACAGCAGCTGAAGTTTAGCAACTGCAGTGAGAGCAGATGACTTCAGCCTGACTACAAAATGGTGCATTTTCAAATGAAAAACAGGTGACAGCAGGCGTGAGGCGCAAGCCGTAATCCCAGCCCCCACCATGCGGCATTTGTCTTGGGCATCCACCAGGAGTCTTGGACCATACTCTCTCGGGTTCTGTCCAGCAAAACTGACAGTATTCAGCATGGCAGTGCACACGTACTCCCAGCACTCTGGGAGGCTGAGGCAAGAAGACCTCAAATTCCAGCCCAATCTGAGCAACTAAGAATTTGTGTTAAAAAAAAGGGGGGGCCTGGTGGCTGGGGTCTACAGCTCAGTGTCAAGGCCCTCAGTTCAATCTGCAGTACTGGAGAGTATTTTAAAAATCAGGTATGGGGGCACATGCCTGTAACCCCAGCACTCAAGAGGCTAAATCAGGAGGCCAGCCTGAGCTACAGTGTTTGGGATCGGCCTGAACTGCACAGTAGGACCCTGTCTCAAAGACAAAACAAAATGGCTTTCATGCCACTGTTATTTGCCTAAGAAACTTTATCACTTACCAACTTTTTTTTCCTGGTACTGGAGATTGAACTCAAGGCCTTTGTATTGAAATACATCTCCAGTTTTGTTTTAGAGACAAGTCCAAACTTCTCAATTGCCCAGGCTGGGAGGAAACTTTTGATCCTCCTGCCTCAGCCTCCCAGAGTACTGGGCATGTCCCACTATCCCAACTGAAACATTTAATTTCGTTGGTGTTGGGCACTGAATCCAGGTCAAGTGCTTGCCTACTATGCATGAACTTGGTGTAACACCCCAGCACGGGGTGGGGTGGGGGAATGACTAGGCCGTATCACCACATCAGCAGTGAGGCCACTCTAGGACCTGTGCTTCACTGCATCTGGAAACTTAACACAACTTCAAGGAGAAGCAAAGAGCAGGCACGAACGGATGTGCACAGGACAGAGAAATGTAAACACTCCCCAAAACACATTCGAACACACCAGCAGTCACCTTTCAGACAGCAGCATGGAACAATACCAAGTCCTTCCCGTTCACAAGGCAAATTATGTGCCACTTAAGTTTCACCAGAACTGAAAACTTCAAATGCTGTACTTGTAACATGCAGCACAACGCAACACAATGGCAGTTAACCAAACCTAGAAATTCTTAATGTTAGCATTAAACATGCAGCATAACCTGACTTCAGCATTTCTTACAGGGCTATAAAGTGCACCTGCAGTTCAACTCTAATGATCATTCAAGGGGAGGGATGTTACCTCTCACTGTAATTTCTTCCGTATCATCCTTTTCCCTTAAGACCAGATAATCCACTATTTATTTTTAAAATATTTTACTGGAGTTGTCTTTATTTTGAAGGTAGTAAAATACAGCAGAACAAGACAGGACAAAGCCAATTGAGGCAGTGCAGTGAAATTGGTACAGAACCTCACAGCAGGTTACTGGGATAACAGCAATAGGTACAATAGTATATCTGATTTTCTTCACAACAGTTCTTTCAATCAGGAAGAGTGATATCAAAAGAATTACAGAAATTATAAAAACAGAATATTGAATAGAGCAATACCATTGATCAGAACAGAGCAACAGATATAAAAATATTTGCCTTCAAAGAGATGGCAGAAGAAAACCCCGCTTATTTGCTATATTACACATAGTCAAACTCGCAAGACATGCTCCACTCGCTGGGGGTGAGTGAGATGGATGTTTGATTCGGAAGGCTCACAGCCCACCCCCCAGAGCAGTGAGCTGGCTGTCTGTTTTCCCAGCACCCCAAGCTCCAAATGGTGCTGATCTCAGGAACGCTGATATGGTGGTTCTTTCCCTGGGGCGGCTGTGGCTTGGGAGGCCACAGCCACTTAGCAGAGGGGCTGGAATTGTCTGGATGAAAGGTTCTTTGTAGAAAAAATAAATGTAAGTAAACCTTTTCTACTTAACACAAAGTGCCTCAAAATTTCCAGTTTTTTGCCCAGTAAGTTGACAGCTGCTCAGAGGTTAACACAGGAATGCTGTGGATCTCCTGAGATCTGCCCAGCCCCAGACAGGAGACCTCCTTTGTCAGCAAAATCCTGAAATTTCACAAAATAACACATTAGAACCACACAGGCAAGCAGCAGTATAAATGCGAAGCTGGCTGGTGAGGGAGCTCAGTCCAGGACTGGAGGGGAAGCCCAAGAATGGGTCAGGTGGTTTCAAAGATCCTCAAAGAAACTCAGAGACTCTAGTCTAACCAGGTCATCATTCCCACTCTTGAGGCCGGCAACCAAAGTGACACTCACCGTAGCACCAGAGGGGGCTTCATTTCCACAGGTCACACAGCCTGCCGAGGAGACAGCAGAACCGCTACCTAGGCATCTTAGAGGCCTCGACAGTTGGGGAAGGGGTAGTTTCCAGGCATCGGGTTAGTGCGGAATTTGTGGAAAGGGGCTCTGCCCCTGGTTGGGGTTCCAGAGCGCTCATGCTGGAAAGGTGGAAACAAGACCAGTAAGAACAAGCACTGCGAAGGCCTGCCCGAGAGCCAAGCATCCAGTTCCCTAAATTGAGTCAGAAATTATTTTTGACATCAGAACCAGCGTCAGAGACTCTAGTCTGAAAATCATCATTCCCAATTTAGGGATAGCTGGATCAAGGGGGCACATTCAGGGAAGAGATCTAGCCTTGTAATGCCAGCACTCAGAAGGCTGAGGCAGGAGGATCACTGTGAATTTGAGGCCAGCCTGGGCTACAAAGTGAGTTCAAGGTCAACCTGAACCACACAATGAGGCCTTGTCAACAAAAATAAATCTTCAAATTAAAGTCCAGAGATGATTAAGTTTGTGAAGTAAAGAGTAGATAAGTAAACTCAGCAGCAGACAAAAGCTCTTGCAGGGCCCTCAT
>PVLA01010954.1:0-57798 GCA_004027455.1 Hydrochoerus hydrochaeris | reverse complement strand
GGGGGGGAGGGGAGAGGAGGGGAGGGGAGGGGAAGGGCAGGCTCCTCCAGGCTAAAGGCGCAGCATCCCCAGCGGGAGCGTGGGGGTGGCAGGTACCATGATGAGGCGCTGTGCCAGGCGGGTGCGGGCCAGGAAGTAGACGACACGCAGCCTCTTGGGCAGCCGCAAGTTGCGGAAGGAGGACGGCTGCAGCGTGATGGTGTGAGGTGTGGATGGCCGTGCGGCCAGCTGCCTCTCGTAGCGTGCCGGCCGCCCCACGGTCTTGGCCGGGGGCAGACAGGCCTCGGTGGGCAGCCGCTTGTTCAGGTCCGCCAGCTGTGGGGGACGGGAGGCAGGGGACAGGCCTGAGTTGGCAGACCCTGCCTGCAGCCCCCACCCCTGTGCCACCACCCAGGAGGGCAGTGGGGCAGGCAGACAGGGCCCAGCCACTCTACCTCCATGCGGCGGATGTCGATGGACAGGACTGTGGTGAAGAACAGCATCTGGAGGAAGAAGTCAGATACCAGGCCCACGACCGCGAAGAGACAGAACTCCTGGAACAGCATAGGTCAGGTGCCATGACCACGCGCCCAGGGCAGGTGAGCAGCACAGGGTGAGGGCCGCTGCCAGGGAGTGCTCTATGTCATCACCAGGGGGCAGCACAAGCCCCTTACCGCCCTCCAGCGGGCGGCCTCCCGGAAGGAGCCTTGAGCCAACCCGGAGGCCCCACCAGTTCCCAGGAGGCCCTGGCCCTGCGCAGGCGCCACGACCCACCCCGACCAAGAAAAAGAGAAGGCACAAGGCCCGATTCGGTGCAGATGCTGAAGCAGGGGGCCTCTGCTCCCCAAGTACTGGCCTTGAGTCCCCTGCCCAGCACCGCACATCCCGCCGGAACCAGCACAGACCACAGGACACAGCCCTGGGGGGTGGCCCTCTCCCCAGCCCCCAGGAAGCAGCAGCAGCAGCAGCACTGCAGGCCTTACCTGGATGGCAGGCACCAGGGTGAAGTAGCCGATGAGGATGATGCCCAGCTCAGTGGCCATGTTCTTCATGATGGACCAGCTCTCGCCGCTTAAGCCTACAGGGGCGACCACAGCTGGGCTCCCCATGCCCGGCCTCTGCCCCCAGCCAGCTGGGGCCCTGGCCCTCACTGTAGCATCTGGCTGTGTGCGCCAGGCAGTCTGGGACTCCTGCCTTGTGGCTTTGGGGTCCATACTGTGCAGGGCAAGGCCACGGCAGGACACAGTGACAGTGTGAGTGGGCAGCCCCGGCCAGGCCTTACAGGCAGGGCCCTCTCTCACTTGCCCGAGAACCCCAGTGCCCAGCTGCTCCCACTGTGAAGCAGGAGGAGGAAGCCTAGCCATGGTGGAGACAGCAGGCATCCCACATGCAAAGCCCTGACGTGCGCCATCAGAGCTCAGCAGGGCGACCACAGCTCCTGGGAGCCAAGTGGACAGGAGGCAGGGCTTGTCGAGGGGCTCCCCGCCTCCTTGGGGATGGCAGCAGGAGGAACACACCCCAACTTACCTTGGGCAATCCGCAGCTTCACCTCCAGGTCCACCGGGGTGGACACCACCGACTTGGTGAGCACCAGCACATTCTCGAAGCCAATCACCACCACCAGGTATGGGAAGATCTCGCTGCAAAGAGAGGAGGTGGGAGCGTGCACAAGGGCCTCTGAGCACAGGACAGCACCTCCCTCTCCCCGCACACTCTCCTAGCAGCTTGTGGGTAGGCTCCAAGTCTCACCCAGGGCCGGCACCCAGGCCGGGGCAGTGGCCTGCTCTCTTGCCCTCATACACCAGCCTCTGCTGGGGACAGAAGGACAACTGCCTGGCCCCACACACCAGTGACTGGGTGTGGGCAGCTGTGTGGAGGAGGGAGCCAGCCAAAGGCCCCGGGCTCTGCCAAAGAACTGGGACTGGGGAGCGAACCCAGGGCTCCGCATGCAGCAGGGCAGCACTTGTCCGCTGAGCTACACTGCTGCCGTCTATTTGTTCCAGCATCCTGACACACTGTCACTGAGACTGGACTGCTGATCTTCCTGCCTCAGCCTCCTGAGTAGCTGTGACTGCAGGTGAGCATCACTGTGCCCAACTGAGCAACTGCTCCTAAAGGACACTGTACCAGCTTGTGGCTCCCTGGCCTCACACGACTGGCAACAGACACTAAAGAAGGCACTGATGCCCAAGGGAGTGAGGCTCTGAGGCGGGGGTGGGGTGGGGGTACAGGGAGAGGCAGGTGTCCCCGAGGAAGGAACCGGAGCCGCGCTTGCCTTTGTGTCCAGTGTGTGTCCACCCTGGGAGGCCCTGTGCTCAGGTCCCTGCACTGTAAGAGGCCAGCTGCTCTCCCCCAAGCTGCCTGACACACCCCAAATTGGGAAGAGCAGACCCCGGGGCAGCAGGCAGGACCTGACTGAAGCCAGCAGCCCAATGGGGAGGTGACCACACGAGCACTCAGAGGAAACACAGAGGTGGTGTCCCTGGGGACAGCTCTCTTTGAGGGGAAGGAAGGAACCACCCTTCCTGCCCTCTGCAGTGTGAGCTGGGAGGCGGCAGCATGCATGTGGCCACAGTACCTAGGACACGGGAGGTGGGAGGTGACTGGGACAGGTGGCAGAAGGACTGAGGTGCATTATATGTACGTGCCAAGTTGCCTAGTGAGATCACAGATGCACATATACCCGTGACACCCAAACAGGCACTCTGTGTGCACACAACACAATCACAATCCACAGTACAGATGTGTGTGCACATGTACATGTACACTCGTAGAGGTACTGATACACCCACACATACCACACAGGCCAGGTCCTTGGGGGGAGAAATAGCACGGTGAAGATGGGGTCCAGGAAGGGCCCCAGACCCAGCGGGGACCTACCCGCCATTGAGTGTGGGTGTCAGGCCGAAAAGCGTGCAGAGCCCCACGGACATGAGCAGCGAGCTGAGCACCGTGACCACAGCAGCCAGTGCCAGCCCCCACTTGGACTTGACCATGTCGATCTTGCCTGGAGGGCAGAGGGGGCACATCAGGGCAGTGCCCAGGAAAATCAGAGAAAAGCAGGGCCTTTTGGACCCTGAGCCTGGAAGGCTCTCCTGGACACCCAGGTCCCAGGACGCTGGTGGGGAGGAAGCCCTGGCCCTGGGGCGACCTCGGCCCACAGCCACCTCCAGCAGCAGGGAGGTGGGAGGGAGGAAAGTGCCTGTCAGTGGACCTACGTGTGGAAAAGTAGATGTAGGCGAAGAGGATGATGTAGGTGGTGACCAGGGGGATGAGCTCGGCGACTCCGATCTCCTCCTTGAAGTGCACGTGCACCAGGCTCTCTGCCCGGAGGCTGCAGTTGGGGCTGGGGTGCAGGAGCATGAGGCGGGCTCGCAGGCTGCCCAGGAACCTGGAGACAAAGGAACTCCCTGGAGGGTCCACCAGGCCTCCTGCACCCTGCCCACATCATGGGCTTCTCTGAGGCAGCCAGGTTTCTCAGTGGCCTCCGAAGCAACAAATTGCTGCATGGTTTGCTCCTTGCTAGCTGCTGCCCTGCTCAGCTGCAGACCCGAGCATCTTGGCTGCCCCCACCCAGAGCATGCAGTGGTGGCCTTTGGTGCCCCGGGAAGAGCTCAGAGGCACCATCGGGCCGCTTGCTCTGCACTCCAGAGCAGGGGAGACATCAGGACACCGAAACTGCCAGCCCTGCCTCCATCCGTGCTGAGCCAGCTGTCAGGTGCTCCTCACTCCCATGCGGCAGGCAGCACCTCCAGGGAAGCACTGCAGCAGGAGGCCTGAGAGCCATCAGGCACCCAACCAGCACAGGGACCACTTGAGCTCATGTCGCCCACAGATCAGCCAGGAATCCAGGCCTGTCCCCTTACTTGGCGTGGTACTGCTGGAAGACCAGGGTGATCGTGTAGGACACCATCCTCCTCTTCCTATAAAGGCTCACCCCGCTGTACTTCCCAGGAACACCGAACAGCAAGTCTGCAGGCACAGCGGACACTGGCAGTGGGACCACAGCATGGCAGGGCCACCAGGACTCCCTCCCACAAGGACAGGGGCCGGGGAGACCCAGGCTGCAAAGCACCCAGCCAAGGCCGGGCCTACCCTTGAGTGTGGTGGAAGTCTGCAACGTCTTGGGCTCGTGCTGGTGGATGGTCCCAATGATGTCGGGGTCGGCGTGGAAGTGCTCGCGGTCATTCTGCCAGAAGTTCCCCGGGGACAGCAGCAAGCACCCATGCTCGGGGAGCAGGTTACGGAGCTTCCTCAGGCCTGGCAGTAGGTCGGTCACCTGCAAGCACACGTCCTCCAGACTCCTGGTCCCTGAGCTGTGTAGACAGAGGATGAGGAAGGGCTCAGGGCTGTCACTGGGGCCATGCACCCACACTAAAGGGACAAGGAGCCAGCAGAGGGCAGGCCCACTGCGTGTATCACCCGGCTCCTGCATGGCCTGTGTCTGAGCCTGGCATCCTGGATGGCCTTGTGGTTTGGGGAAGGAATCTCAGGGTAGTCAACATCCAGACCAGTTCCTGCCTGCCCGCCCTTCAAGGGTGTGTGGCACCTGCCACCTCAGAGGGGACACACTGAAACATCTAGGCAAGGGGGGAAGGGTCAGGGGTCTACTTTGTTTATCGAAATCCCTGCCCTATTAGCTACCCATGACTTGGAGGGGATGCAGCCTCAGTACCAGCTTGCTCTGGAGACCTACTGGTGGCTGGGCGGTGAGGCCTACACTGGTGCTATAGAATGTGTCCCCAAGCAGAGCCACTGCCACCCTCACAGTTCACAACCCCAAGGCCAGAGCTGCGCATCTGACGAGTGGCTGGTCCTCAGCCTGCTGGTCATAACCAGTCTGAGCAGTGAGGACAAGCCTGGGCTCTCACGCAGCTGTCTGTAATGTGGAGGCCCCCTGTGCCAGGCCTGCGGGGCCCTGCCGAGCTTGAGGGCCCCCCCCCCAGCTTTACCCCTGCAGAGCTGACCACTCCCCGGGTACCACAGCTGTGATGCCCCTCGGGAGGGAGTGGGTCCCCGGTACCTGTCTCGCAGCACATGGTTCCGGATCTCCTCCACCAGCTGGAAGGCCCGGGACAGAGGGGAGCGGAACACATCCACCGCCAGGAGGTTCTTGTTCCAGGGTGACACAGAGGTCTTCACGAATATCTGCTGGATGTAGGCCACTGGGGTACCCACATACTGAAGGAAGACAGGGGAGCAGAGTGGTCAGCTCGGCACAGTGGGCACAGCACAGCTCCTTGGGCCACGAGAGTCAGGCCCCTACTCTGAGCAGAGCAGTGAGGCACCCCGAGGCCCAGGCACACTGCTCTGGGCTTCCCGGTGCACGGCCTGTAGCTGCCTTCTTACCCTCACTAAAAGCCTGTGATTCTTCCTCCTGTGTAGATCACAGGACTATAATAGGACCTAAAAGATATGAAAACCAATGGTGCACACTGCAAACATCAGGCCATGCGGGACCCTGAGGACAGATGTTGGGGGATCTGCTGTTCCTGTGATCACCTGCGGGCGAGAGGGCCTGTCCCCTGGCCTAAGCATGAGTATGCCTCCCTGGCACAGTCACACTCTGGTGTCTGGCTGGTCCCCTCAATGGCATCTCTGCACCCCCACCAGGCCACACGCTGGGCCCAAGGCCGACCACACATGCCCTCCCCGGCCAGCGCCCCCAGTGGGCGCCCCACAGGCTCTCTCCTTGGCACCTACCCAATCTGGCCGCTCGCTGGGCTCCCCCCGCTGGGGCTCAGGGTCAGCAGGGGGCGGGGTGTAGTCCTTCACCGGGGTGGCAAACTCCACAGGGCCAGTGCCAGGCAGGGGAAGTTTCAGCAGGGGGTAGCTGCAAAAGGTGCCGGGCATGGGGGAGAGGCAAAAGGTCATGTGGAATGGCCAGAGTAGGGGCCTACAGTGGCTGGGGAAATGCTCTCAGCCAGAGGCCACTACAGCCGCCCAACAGGTTAGAACCACCAGTCAGAGCTGGGACACAGACACCACTGCCATCCGACTGTTACAGTTTATTTTAGCTACATAAAGTGTACGAGGGAGCCCAACTGGTAAAGAGTTTCCAGACTTCACAAAGGCAAGATGCCAAGAACAAAACTTAAAACTTCTCTGTCGAATCAGACAAAAGAATCCAGAGAGACTAGGGTTCAGATGGTGGGGCAGTGGCTCCATTCAAAGGACAGCTGGACACAGGGTGCATGCCTGTAATCCCAGAAGGCTGAGGCAAGAGGGTCATCACTAGTTCAAGGCCAGCTGGGCTGCACAGTGAGTTCAAGGCCAGCCTGAACACACAGTGAGACCCTGTCTCAAAACACAAAAACAAAGAAAAAAAGAACACAAAACTTTGGCTTCATATTGACCAGTTGGCAGAGATATGCATTTGGTTTCAGGTCTCACTTTTTTAAAAAACCTTAAAAAAAAAAAAACTTTTACAAAATTTAGCAATAATTTTGTAGCCGGTACAGCGTATGAACCTCAAATAGCGCAATGCACTGCCACGCATTTCTGTGTGAGCACCACCTAGGTCAAACTGCAGCCTTCCCGGGCAGCCCTCCCACTCCGGGTGAGCACTCCAGGCAGCTGCACCTGCACCACAGGGTCCTGTCTTGTCTCTTTGATCTCAGAGACTGAAGCCAGGGCCCTGTGCTCACCACACACCACTCCCCACCAAACTACAGCCTTAGTCCCAGGCCTGCTCCTTTTGGGTGTCACACAGACAATCTCCACCCACGCACTGCACACTCTGCAGTGACCACCTTCAGCAAACCCTCCCCCGCCAGATTTGTTTATCCCCACAGCTGGGCGCTGCTGGTGGCCGCCATGCGCCTGTCCCCCCTCCGGCAAAGACACCTGGCTGTTTCTGCTCGGAGGACTCGAAATACAGCTCCTGGAGGCCACTCACACTGTTCCTGGGGTGCATTCTGAGGGTGATTTCTAAGTCACGCGGCACATACATTCAGTGTATGACACTGACAAATGGCTGTATAAAACTATGTCCCCCACCATTACCAGGGTGACAGGCTCAGGCTGCCCCAAGCCCTGCACCTCCTGGAACGCACAGGTTCCTCCATGTGCTCCCTGCAGTGGGGGTGGCACCTTTCTGAGGAGTTTTGTTTCTGTTTCTGTTTTCCGAGGCTGCAAATTGAACTCAGGACTTTAGTGGCAAGGGCTCCTCTCCCTGAGCTGCGTCCCCAGCTAAAATGTGGCTTTAACTTACATTTCCCTAAAAAAAAAAAAAAACAATGCTGAAAATTCCCTATCTGCTTCCTATTGGCCACTTGGATACAGCCTCTTACAAAATACCTCAACTCTTGCTGAACTTTAAAATTTAGAACAGAATACAATCACACTATCCCATTGGCCTCGTTAAAATAAAATATTCACTTTTCTCCAGCTTCTTCCCAGTTTTATTTACAAAAACTGTTCTCGTAGTAGGTATCACATGCCGGGCACTAGGAATACAGGGTCTGCTGACAGGAGAGACCGGTGAATAGTTAGGACACAGCGCGAGGAGCGTGCAGCGTCTGCACGGTGATCACAGGAGGCACTGCCCTGGTTTTGTTTTACTTTTAGAATACATGTATATGTTTTAAAACCTGCTATGCTTAGCCAAGTGTGGTGGTGCACACCTGTAATCCCAGCACTCAGGAGGCTGAGACAGGAGGATCATTGTGAGCCCAAGGCCAGCTTGAAATGCATAGTGAGACTGTCTCAAAAAAAAAAAATGTTACACTCTGAGTTTATCTATTTTTGGGGCAGAGTCTTGCTATGTAGTTCACACTGCCCTTGAACTATGTTGACTATGCTAGCCTCACTCTCATAGCAATGTTCCTGCCTCAGCCTCCCAAGTATGCTCATACTTTTAGGCTATGGATGTAGAACAGAAAATCCTGTAGTAGTAACAGAAAATTCTTATATGTTTAGCATATACCAGGAACTATTCTCTGTACTTTGCATGCCCTGGCCATGTAAATATTACCTGGAGAGTGTGTGCTGCTACTGTCTCCAAGTTACAGGTGAGTCATAGAGTCATTCAGTATCTGCCCAAGGTCACTGAACCAGGTTTCCAACCCAAGCAGTGAGCTCCACATTCTGTACTGTCCCTGGGGAACACAGAGACCTTCACGCTGCGTCACAGAAAGCACTAGGCCTTGATATTTCTCCGCTGCTCTACCCTGAATCGAGGGCATGGTTGTCTGGCAGGATGCGAAAGGCTGAGGTGAAACGCCACATAGGGGACCCATGTGGCGCAGGGCAGGCCATCTGCTCAGGCCAGGGGCTGAGCGCCAGCAGCCTGGAGGTTTTCTCCACGGCCACCATCTGCAAATATCTGAGCATCAACTCAGGCATCACTGTGCAAGGTCCAGGGTGAGACACACAGCTCTCCACTCTCAGATATTACACTGGAGTAAGGGGAAGGGGAGCAAGGGACAGAGAGGAAGAAGACAAGAGCCCCAAGAAGCGGGGACTTCAGGCCAGGCCTGCAGCAGCCACAGCCTACACATCAGGCCGCACTGCCCCAGGCTATGTACTGCACAGACTACGGGTTCTTTTGCGGTGCCTGGTTGCCCCTTGGCCACCATCAGGTCTCCCATCCAGCCGCCTCTGCCCCAGGGTCCACCCGTCCTGAGCCTCCAGCGCCCACCCCAGCCTGTGCACCTGGTCCCACTTAGTGCAGGGTCCTGTGGGCCCCTCGGTCAGCCGGGTCATCTCAGCACCTAAGACTTGGCCCGCACGAAAGTCCCAGAAGTGGATCTTTCCTTTTTTTGGTTCTAGGCATAGGACCCAGGCCCTTTGAACTCCCAGGCCATAGGGACAGGTCTGGAAATGCTGCTCCCCTTGCCTCCACGCTTCAGTCACGGCGAGGGGATGAGTTGGCACTGCTCCCAGTTAGATGGGGGCCCAGGCCCACTGCTGAGGACTTAAACAGAGTAACTGATTCTCCACTGCCTTTCGTGGGGCGAGCAGTACTGGAACCTGGGGCCTTCATGCCTCCCATCTTCAGCCTTCTTTTATATTCTGTGAGATAGGATCTTGCTAAGTCACTAAACTGCCCAGGCTGGGCTTGAGCATGTGATCTTCCTGTTTCAGCCTCCTGGAGTGGTGGGATTGCAGGTTTGTGTCAGCATTCCCAGCTGACTTCTCATACTGCCTTGGTTTTTGACTGTTTTGAAATCTGTTCAATTTGTTAGCCAATGCTACTTATTTATTATTTATTACTATCATTTATTTATTTATTTATTTACTTATTATCTTGTTGTGTAGTTCAGCCTGGCCCTGAACATACTATTTAGCCCAGACGGGCCTTAAACTCATAGTGATCCTCCTGCCTCAGCCGCCCAAGCACCGGGATTATAGGTGCATGACCATGCTCAGCAGGTTCGTCTATGCATTTTGAAGTGACAGTTTTGTCTGTGTACCCATCATTAGTTTGGTACTCAACAATAAGCTAGCACTTGTTGGCACTGACTGCCTTGTGACCAAAACCATCTGGTACTCATCACGTCTGGTACACACTGTGCCTTCCTGAACCAATTAACGACCAGGCTAAGGCACCACTGGATTCTAAACCTGAGGCTCGAGTCTTCCTCTGAGCAGCCCATTCCCTCCACTGGGGTTTGCACCGCTGCCCAGGGTTTTGGTGAACTGCATTTCTACTCTCATCCCTCTAGCCATTTTCTGATTTCCCTTTCACTTCTGGGACCTGTTGATTTCCTTTCCATTTATTTGTTTTGTTCCGTTCTCTTCACAGGATTTCAAACATTTAACATTAGGGGTGGCCCATAGCCCCCAGGGTCGGTGCCAGACAGAGCAGCAGCAGCTGCCGGAGGGCTGGCCTATGCCCTCGGGGCAGCCAGTGCAGGCCCAGGTCCTCTCCCTCCCCACCTGTCTGCCTGCTGCATCGGCTGCTCAAAGTGGAGTCTGAGCTCCCAATGTCACTGCAAAGCTGCCCTCTGGGGCTCTGCTGCTAGGTGCTCGTGTTCACAGCTGTCACGCCCTCTCCCAGCGAGCCCTCCCAGGGTGACACGCTCCTGCTGTACAGAACGGCTGTGTCTTCCAAGCTTTGTGACTTGAGGTCTGCATTGCCTGGTGATGATAGAGCGGCTTCCATGCTCCTCGGTTACCTTTTACATGAAGCAGCTTCCTGGCCCAGCCCCCACCCCGCCTTTGTGAGCTTAAAGCTGTAGTGTACACGTCTGAAGTGCAGGCAGCATAGAGATGAATCTTATTTTTATAATATCTGCCAATTTTTCCTTTTAGCAGCAGTTAATGTGAATACGGATAAAGGTATATTTCTACCTCTTGGTTTTCTGTACGTCACTGTTTTGGTTCCTCAATTCCTCCATTACTGCTTTTCTCTTTGGTATTTTATGAAACTTTTTTTTTTTTTTTGGTAGTAGTATGTCATTTTGACTCCCTTTGTTCCTCTTCTGAAAATATATAAACGGTTACCTTGAAAACTGCAGCTGAAGACTTAAATTTCTAGAGGGGCTCCACAGTCAGTCCGAGCAGGCGGAGGAAGGCATCAGCGAGCCTCGTTTCCAGATCAGGAGAGCTCAGATGCTGCGTCTCTGTGCTTTGCACTGCTGTCGGCAGACTGCACGTCCGCAATCACGCAGGAAAAAGTCACAAACTGACCCAAAAGCGCAATCACCCCTGTCAGTCAGAGTCCTTGACTTCCCCGCGATTCCCAACTGCTGTGGTGCCCTTCGGCCTCGCCCTGGAACAGCCTTCAGGACTTCCTACAGTGCAGGTCCACTGGTAAGGAAGGCTCTACCTGGGAACATCTTCGATTCTCCTTCATTATTAAAGAGAAGTTTTGTCAAATGCTCAGCCAACGGGTCTTTTTTCCTGCAGAGCTCCACATCATGCCACGCCCCCTGGCCCCGTGGTTCCGGGAGGATCCAGGGACCTGTCTTGCTGAGGCTCCCCTGTGTATGGGGAGACTTCTCTTGCAGCTTTCAAAGCCCAGGCTCAGCTGTGTGCAAGTGCGGGAAGCCATTTCCAGCTCCAATGCTGGGTGAAGGCCACAGCACTCGCCTTCTACACAGAGGCCACTGCTATACCCCGCACAACCTTTTCTCACGATTCACAAGGTCAGAAGCATCTGTGAGTTACTGGAGTCCAAATGTGCCCGCAGGAAGAGGGACAGGCAGCTCACACTGGGGAAGTCCGCGGGCCTCACGGCGGAGTCTCCAGCCCTGCCCTGAGCCACACCCACCTCCAGGGTTTGTCTCACCCCTGCTGTGCCTCTGAGGCTGTGTCCTATGTAGGGACACTCTTGCCCATCCTTCTCCTGGGTGACAACTTACTTTAAGGCCAGGCCTTCCACATTCCCCAAAGTGCAGCTCCTGTCTCCCCCAGAGGACCTGCCAGTTCTGTCTGCATGGTGACGATGGCCTTTGTTACTCCCTGGCTCTGGCACAACCAGTTTCCACGTGTTCACTCACAGCTACAGCACGCTCCACCATCCGAGCACCTTCCAGCACCTCCACTCACTTCCACCACATCAGCACCGACAGATGGGGTGTGCGGAGGGTGCATCCATGCCCAAGTGCCAAGACCCACCCCCCACCCACCCTCCCACCCCCGTGCAGGCCGTCTGGCCCTGAGCCTGTCTTTGAATGTCATATTGAACTGCCTTGTGTCAGCTTTCTGATTTACTTGAAAACTTTAACTATATGCTCCTTTTTTATTGGTAAAAAACACACCCAAAAGCTTGTGTAAAAAAATGCAACAGGCAAGGGAATAATTATTGCCTGTGGCTACCAAATTCCAATCCTAAAGGAGAGCCTGGAAGGAAAGTGTCAAGTAGTCTTAAGAAGTTAAAAACACTCAATTTACCAAAGCTGGAAAAAAGACCAAGAGTTTTAAGGAAGGAGCTGCCTGGGAATTTCTCCCACTGACTCCGCCAACTGGTTTCTAGATGGGGACTCCAGCAGGCACAGCCTGATCTCAGCTACACAGCAGAGGACTGCAGCGTGCCCAGGACCTCCCACTGCAGCTCCCTGCACCCAGCCACTATGGCCAAGCACTCTGACCCTGACTCTTTTCTCCCACACCCCTCACCTGGTCCTGAAGCCCCACCTTCAAGATACCCAAGATACCTGGGTCTCACCCGCTCCACAGCTTCTACTTGGACTAACCAGCGGAGAGAACCAGCTGAGCCGTACGGCCGCTTCCATCTGAACTCCTGCCTTGCCCTACTCAGGAAGGAAGTGAAGTCTGAATTCCCTATGTGGCTTTGCAGGCGCACTGCTACCAACGCGCTCCATGCTCTCTGTCCTGAGTGACCCTGGCAGGTCACACACCTTGCTGGGGCTAGGACTTGATAGCCCACTTCACACCCCATCACCCAAGCTCCCCTGGAGGCCTCTCCAATCCTATCCTTCAGCTCAGCACCCACCCCCCTGTGCCCGAGGATACTCCAGCTCTGCAGGGACTGTTGCCAGTTTGAAGGTGGCCTCCACCCGGCTGCTGTGCTGTCATGCAGAATAGGCCTTGCAAGCCTCAAAGGTGACAGCCCTTGGACCAGAACTGGCCACGGCCCGTTTTCCTGGTTTTGTTTTGGTGGTGGGGACTAAGCCCAGGGCCCTGTGCCTGCTAAGCACACAGCCCACCTCAGAGCTACACCTGAGTCACAGCCTGTATTTGTGTAGTCCATGAGCTAAGAACAGGTTTCATGTCTTAAAAGGCTCACATAAAAGCTGAGCGTGGTGGCGCATGCCTGTAATCCCAGCACTTGGGAGGCTGAAGCAGGAGGATTGTTGCAAATTTGAGACCAGCCTGGGCTACAAAGTGAGCTCAAGGCCAGCCTGAACTGCATAAGGAGACCTTGTCTCAAAAAGACCCCCCCCTCAAAAACCCCTCTCAAAAAGAGGCTCACATAAAACAACAAAAACAAGGACTATGTGGCAGAGACCGCACAGCCCACAAGACTGACTGGCCCTCTATGGAAGGGGTGCAGGGTCCAGGCCTGGCGAGTTCAGTCCCCTACTCAGGTGGGGACACAGACAGTTGTCCTGCACCTTCCTGTGTCCCAGTGAGGGGATCTCAGCCACTCGGGTGTCCCCACGCCCTCTTAGAGCTCAGCACAACAGGGCGTGAGCTGCTTGAGCCCAAAGCCTGCCTTGAAGGGAGCCCAAACTAACACCCAGGTTTTCTAAACTCTGGCAGGACATCAGGTCGTCTGTCTCCTCTTCCAGGTCAGGTCCCCACCACCAGCTCCTTCTGCTGTCCCCAGACGAGCCTTCCTCTCCTGGCTCGGGTGCAGCGTCTCTGTCCCCTCAGCCAAGGTGCAGGGCAAGCTAGGCATCAGATGTGTCCGCCCCGCCATCTCAAGGCACAGCAACACCACGGCTGCCTTTCACCCACTGCCATTCAGGCACATCTCTGTACCTCTGAGGGCACTTTCCCTCCTGCTTTCCGTTGCACTGGGTCCCACAGATCAAGCGGACAGGTTGGCTCCGCCCTCTTCCCTCGCCCTCACCTGTCACTGCAGACAAGCTCAGGAGATTGGATGTAGCAGGATCCGTGAGACACCACCAGGGAGACACCTGGAGGAGACACGGGGTTCTCCCTACTTCCCAGGGGACAGAAGGGAAGGGCTACTCTTGGGATCTTCCTTCCTTCTGAAGACGCTGTGGGTGACAAAGAGGCTGCTGGGAGCATCAGTTTGGGAAGAGGCTCTGGCCTGGAAGCCAGCAGGTCGCTGCTGTTTAGCAGTGGCAGGGCCGAGTCTGGGACTCAGGGCAGAGGTCAAGGGACTTTGGAGCTGCCCTCTGCCACCCAGCTTGGCTCACCACAGTGCAGGCAGCTGGGCTTCTTCACACCTAAGTGCACTGTCTACGCAGTGGCCATGTGGACAGAGCAGAAAGGGAACCTATGTGTGACCCCAAAGGGGCCACAGTGCTGGTGGAGGACCTGAGACAGGGTGGACAAGAGAAGGAGGCTGCAAAAAGACAGAAAAAAAAAGGGAAAGGCCAAGGCCTGGTGGTGCACACCTGTAATCCCAGGACTCGGCTCTGAGTTTGAGGCCAGCCTGAACTGCGCAGTGATCCCTGTCTCAAAAAGACCAAAAACACAGGGGAAGCTGCCACAAGACAGGTGTCCCGCCTCACGGAAGGCACCACTGTCTGGGGGAAGGAGCCGAGAGGGAGGGCAGGGTGGTTCTCATTCTCCCAGCCCCATGTGCCCTCCAGCCTTTTCTCGCAGCGCATAGCCTGGGGAAGCACGTGGGTGGCTCAGCCCGGGTGGGGGTATCCAGGCTCTTCCTTTGGCCCACAGTGCCACCCACCTGCCAGATCAGGTCCAGAGCAACAGGACCCCTGCCAGGTCACACCTTGGGTCTCTGTGGCCAGTGCTCTAGGAAGTATAAATAGATACCTGTTGCCACAGGCCTACTTGTGTTTCATCAGGTTTTCCCAGAGGAAAAAGGGAGGGAGAAAACAGTAGGGAGGTTGCTTGGTGTGGTGTCCTCAGCCCTTAGTCCCCACAGCCCGCTGTTTCCACAAGAGCTTGAAGAAGTCTCACACACACACACACACAAACACACACACACACACACACGTGCGCGGGTGCACCCCAGTGCTGCCTGAGTCCCATCAATACCCTCCACTCTGCACTCCTAAACTGTCACTAACAGCCAGGCCTCTGGCTCTACTCACTTGGGGTGGGGGGGTCGTACGCAGTGGGAAGGGGTGTCACACAACTCAGGGGCACTGGGTCTGTATAGGGGTGAAGTGCTGTGGTCCTTTGGATTCAAGCTGAACAACTCTCTCATCTCAGAAACAATAAAATGTAAGCCATTAAATGGAAACTGAGTATCTGACAGAACTACTGAAAGCTGTCTGTTCACACTTTATTTCCTCTAAGCCATTTGAGTTCTGGAAAGAGAAGGAAATGCTCCCGGATGGACCACGACAGTGAGGCCTAAGTCACAGGGTCCAGGACCTTTGCTCTCCGGGCTGCTAAGTCCCAGAACCCCTGGCATCTCTGACACAACGGTATGACCCCTTCACATCAGTAAGAGGCTGCCTGCTCACCCAGGGCTTGGCTCAGGGCCCCGCCTCCCCTCCACACCAAGGCAGGGCGTTTCTGCCATGCCCATGACCCAGGACACGGCTGGGGCACGGGTGCTCACGAGCGGGAGAACATCGCTCAGAGCCGCTGATTCGCCCTCCCCTGCTTCTGCCATGCAGGGCCACTCAACGAGAGGCCTCCACTCTCTGGCCTGCCTGGCTCTGTACCTGCCACCACACTGGACCCTCCTCAGGCTTCCTAAGCAGCAAGGCACCAACTCCTCAGGATGAAAGGCATCCCCAGCACCACCCTGGAGTAGAGAGGGCACAGGCTCAGACTGGCCATGTGGACCTTCGAGGGGCAGCCCTTACTGCTTATGGGCCCCTGCAGCCAAGTCTCATCATCTTTCCGAGAACTTTCAAAGGCAAACAATCCTTCCCAGGGGTGCTAGGAAATGAAAGCACTCTCCACGTTGGCAGTCAGCGAAGGCCAGTCTCCCTCCCCTCCTCCCACAAGCCTGGCCCAAGCCTCGCCTGCCCCCTCTCGGGACTGAAAGGTGGACATCCATCTGGTCAGCTGCATTTGGGCTGTGCCAGACCCAGAGTCAGACGTCGTCATCACACATCTGCCTATCCCAGCCAGTGCCGTTCTGACGCACCCCAGCCAGTGCCATTCTGACGCTCCACATCAGGGAAGCAGCCTCCACTCTTGAGACCCTGGCCATCTCAGCTTTCAGAGCACAGGCCCTCACATCAGTACCAAGGACAGTCTATTTCAAAACAGGTCTGCAATATCAAGTTACCCAAAGATAAGACCCAGTTGCGCCTGTGCAGCTGCCACACATACCCTACTCCAGCCGGCACCTGGCCCGGCAAGCTCTGCTGAGTCCCAGGGCACAAATGGCAGAGAAGAAACCCCCTCCCGCACCTACAGCCAGGGCCATCTGGGTGGGGAGAGCTAATAGCAGCTGCCTCCTCAGCTTAACCCTTCCGTGGAAGGCACTGAGAGAGACTAGGACACAGCACTGCACAGACTGCTGCTGTGCTTTTGGCTGAAAGCTGTGGTAGATCTGCAGAGAAATTTTCAAGGAAGATGTAGCTCAGTGCTTGCACTGTGTAGTGTGCCCGCCCTGGACCCATGAGCCGGAACTCTGCAGTGAGGCTGGACACGTCCTCCAGGTCACGCTGAGGCTCACTCAGGTCTGCAGCTGCTGCCTTGGCCTAGAGGCCAAGCTGAGCAAAGAATGACTCGGAAAGAGAGGTCACTGACTCAGAGGCACCATCCTGCAAAAACGGAAAGGGCCAGGGATACAGCTCAGTGGCACAGCACTCGTCTGGCAACCATGAGGTTGAGAGTTCAATTCCCTACACAAAAAAACACAAAAATTGAAAGCTGGGTCCCACAGCACTCCAAACCATCACGTACGGCCTGTCACTCTCAGTGTTTTCTCCTGTGCATCACAACTGCACAAAGTTTAAACACAATCCCAACACCTGGAGCCAGAACAAGGGGAGGTAGTGATAGCCCCACAGGTGCCACGAAGCAGACCAGAGTCTGAGGCCCCACCCACTGTCGAATGGAGTGCCACTGGGCCACATGCTGACCAGAGGACACATAGGTACCGGGTTACACACCTGAAACACCAACTTGGCACTGGCACGAGAGCCCTCCAAACAAGGGTCACCTCTCCTTCTGCTAACGAGAGGAGAAGCTGGGGTCGTTCACCACAGAAAGGCAAGTGGCTTAGGCCTGGGCTGCCCTCCAGCGTAGCACTAGAAGGAGACCACCCGCACCCTGGGAGACACACCACAACCTGGAAACCAGCATTCCCTCCGGAAGGAGTAATGAGGCCAACCCTTGGCACAGCAGCCAACAGCCCCAGTACCATGTCACATCCAGGCCCTGCTTCTACACCATCCCAAACCAGTCTCCACACTCCTAAGAGAGCCTGCAAAAGGCAAACGGAACCGAGGCCACCAGGACTTCTCACTGCAGCCCCTGCCAGCATGGTGGGTGGGCCTCAAAACCAACAAGACACAGGCAGAGGATCCACACAAAAGTGAGCAAATTGCTAGGGCAGAGACATGACCCTGGGCTTTGCCCACAGGACAGTGTCCAAGGAACTGTCCAAATGGTCTTCGCCTCCTAATACCTGCTCTTCACCAGGTACTGAAAGGAAACTGTCACTGTTCCCAAGGGAAATGAGAAGTTTATACTTTTCCAAAATCCTGCAGTTTCTTACAAGTATCTCTATGTTATAATTTGTAACAGCACAATGGCGCAAACCACTCTGTTGAATCACCACACCAGGGCCAGCCAGCTAGACTACTTTACTTCACTGGCTAAACACCCCAGGACTTGACTTTCCACCAAGCCACTCCAGCAGGCCCAGGTCCCATTGCATAAAAGCACATGGAGTCCCAAGGGCTCTGCTGCAGTTAGGGTCCCAAGACGCCACCCACCTTGCCCAGGGCAACCCAGACACGCACCAGCAGGCTAAGATGCAGAGGCCCGTGAAGAGGACGATGGGGACTGGGTAGGAGGCACAGAGCAGCCCGTGGCTGTAGAAGGCCTGAGAAATCTTCTCACGCAGCCGTTCAGTCAGGGTCATCCTCAGCCCAGGTCACATTGCTGCCATCCCGGGAAGTGACCATGGATCAGCCTGGCAGGCGCTGGGCACCAATGACAAAGGACACCATCTGCAGGAACCTAGCTGGAAGAGACAGAAGCCATTAACAAAGAACTCTTGCTCTTGCACACTTAGTTAGCTGGCGCAGCAGCAGGAATGTAGCCACAGAATGGTCGCAGGATGCCCGTGTGAAAGATCTGAAGGGAGAGTCCCGACACACACACACATGAACACACACCCATCCCCCGCTGCCACCCCTCAAATGACCATGGGCTACATTCTGTGTCAGTCTAACTAAAGAAGCCAAAGAGCCTCCCATGAGGCCCTGAAATCCTCAGCTCCTGTGGAAGCCAGCAGTTTCAACAAGGCGTCTTTCACAGGCGGCACAGAAAGCCGTGCATGCAACAGAAATCGCCTCCTGTGGGCCTCTGGCAAGTGGGTTCTCTGGGCATCTCCCTGCCCTCGGTACACAGGCTGGGCTGAGGGTGATCACAGGAAGAACCTTTGAAAGGAGGGGCCCAAAACACATCTGTGCACCAACAGCAACCCCTGATGAAGAACAGCCGGTGGGGTCAGTGTGTGACACCAAAACTCCCCAATGCTCAGCCCCCAGGGCAAGCATTACCAGGTAGAATTCCCTCTGGCACAGTATTATGCTATAGTTTCTGCTCCTGGTCCTGCCAGTTGTCCTGGGACCGTGAGGGGAGGGCCCCTCCTGCCCCTGCCTGCCCAGCAGCTGTCCCCCTCTGAGTAACAGGAGCCCACTGCGGCTCAGGGGGACCCGCCTCCCCATAGATTTGGTGTCAATCAGGCTGCCCCTCCCGAACTACAGAGGCTGGGCCCTGCCCCAGACCATGACCCTGAGCAGAGGGAAGGAGGGCCTGGATGCTGGTTCAGCCCCAAGCATTCACACGATCCCTCGATCCCTCGGCTGTGCTGGCTCCAGGCTTTTCTCAAAACTGGCTCATCGACTTTCCTTTCCAGCCTGGAAGTCTTCCTCCAGCGTTCCAAAAACCCTCTTTCCCCATGTTAGTTTCTGTTGCTTGCAATTGAAGCATCTTAAACCAACACAACCAAACAGAAAACTACAGGAAAAGACCTAGTGATCTAGAATCTTCCTAACTGAGCTCGCCAATCCAGTTAAGTTTAAGTTTGCCTCTACTCCGTGCTGCTGTGTCTCTGATTTGTGCTACAGGGAACCTGCCCAGACATGTGTCTCAGCTTGATTACCCTCTCTGAAGAAAACCTAGGCTGAAAAATGACTCCGAAGTGTCAAGACCAGAACTGAGAAGGAAAAGAAGTCAACCATGATGAATTTGCAAGCCAAAGAGTAGCTCTCACTCCTTCCACCTTGCTAGAAGCACCAGCTGGAAGTGCACATGCCAGGTTCCAGTCCAGGAACCATCTACAGAAACACGAGGAAGTCCCTGGGATCCACTGAACAGACATGGACAGCCAGGCAGCCCAAGACAGCTTCAGTCTGAGCCACAGAGGTGCTCACAACCGCTTCACTGTCCACAGGGCTCACCAGGACCATGACAGGAGGAAGAGGCCTCAAGCCAAGGATGGGCTTACAGTGCTCAGCATGGTAGCTCCTGCACGAGCTAACCTCCCTGCAGCTCCCTAGGGGACAATCAACGCATAGGAGCTGGGCATCTGCAGAGAGACAGTGTCCGGATCCCTGCAGATAGGCAGCCAGGAGCCAGGAGCCAGCTCCAGCTTCCCTGACAGGCCTCATACATCTTCCCTCAAATGCCGCCCCACATGGTGCCGTCCAGAAATCCTGATCTCACGATCCCGATCCCATCCCAGGTCTCCTGCACACGTGCTGGTAACAAGGAGAGGGCCAGCCCTGCTCTTCACACTAAGAGCGGCTGGCAGGAAGCCAAAGCCATCGAATCCACATTCACCCTACAGCCAACACGAACCCGACTGCTGCTGGCCTTTACTATGCCAGCTGCTAATTTTCATAGCACCTGGGAAACACACACGGATTCTGGTTCACCACAGTCCAGTCAATCGGCCCATCTATCTGAACCTAGCAAGAGGAGATAGCTATACATCTCTGCTCCACAGCACAAATTTTAATGCAAAGTTCTCCCAAAACAAAATTTACCCAACCTGCAAGAAAACCACACTTATAGGTTGCTTTAGACCGCAAGGAATAGTCTTGTCCTGGAGGCCTAACTGGACCAATTACATAAAAACTCAAGCAATTCTGCCTTTGCTGTTGTGGAAGACCCCTCTAAAAGCAAAGAGAAAGCAGCTTGGTATTAGAAACCCAAATTACAGAGCTGTCTAAGCAATGAACAAACACTGCAAGACCAGGACAGAACATCAGTCCTGAGTATGCCCACAAAGAGTACAAGCCCAAGTCAAGCCGTCTCACTCAAAAAGCAGTAAGCTAGGTGTGGCAGCGCCCTGTAATCCCAGCTTTCTGTGAGGCTGAGGCAGGGGGGCATCCATAAATTTCAAGCCAACCTGGGCTACACAGTGATTTCTAGGCCACCCTGAACTATATAGCAAGACAAAAACAAAACAAAAAAAAATGGGTTCCTTGGTATTTTCTACAGACTACTGTGTCATCTGCAAACAGAAACATGTCTTTCCTTCCATAATTTCTTCAAGTATTTTTTCTGTAACACTCTTCCTCCTTTCCTCTGAGCCTTGGACAGCACGAGGGACAAGCCTTCTGTTACTGCTTTGCAGGTCCCTGAAGATCTGTTTGTTCCCCTGAAGCCAGGCCATGCTGGTCAGGGCAGGCTGCAGTCACTGCAGAGCACAGCCTGGAGTTCGCCCTCAGGTTCCGGTTCACTCTGTTGACTTCCTTCCTTTCTGCAATCCTCCTAAGTCTTTCCAGCTCCAAGGCCCATTTCCTGGTCTTTGGGACAGAAACCCAGGACTTTACTTTCCTGAGCACCTCCAACTACTACATACAGCTGCTTATAACAAGTGATGAAAGAAAAGAGAGAAAAAGAAGAACTTCAGGGGCAGGGGACTGAGGGTGCAGGTGCTCTGCACCTGCTAGCATTCAGGAGACTGCACGGAGGGGAGGAGAGGGGAGGAGAGGAAGGGACGAGAGCCTCGCAGAGAGCACCTGCCGTCCAGTAGTGAGGCCTCGCACTGCTCTTGATGATCGCCAGCCGCTTTGTGCTCTGACAGCGGGCTCCGCCCTCACCCACTGCCAACACCACTTGCACAGAGCTGCTCCAAGCCAGGGCAGGAGAAAAGGGAGAACGTGTGAGAGTGCACGAACAGAGCCTTCTCCCTCACACCCACTCCTGACCCACAGGAGACCCCCCCCAGGAAGGTCAAGGCTTCTCTAGTATGTCTGTCTACACCCAGTGTCTCCGAAGAGAAAGATAAAAAGAGCTGGGAGGTCGCAGGCACTGAGTAAGTGCCTGGCCTGCCTGAGCCCTGGGTTTGATCTCCAAGACCCCGTCAAACAAATACGCACTCGCCTTTTGAAATATTCATGAAAAACATACGGGAGACTGGAGAGGAGAAAGCTGATTCTGGGACTTTACACTGTTCTCTATGTAAGTCTTTTTCTTTTCTTTTTTCGGTTTTGAGACTACGTAGCCCAGGCTGGCCTCAGTGATCCTCATGTCTCAGCCTCCCAGGTGCTGGGATGCCAGGCATGCGCCACCATGCCTGGCTCTATGTGATACTTTCCACAACAAAAATATTTTTAAGATAGTTTTACTATTTTATAAGTGATGTTTAGAAAAATATTTAAAGGTATAAACATGTATCACAACATTACTAAATTTTCAAAAATGTAAATTAGAAGATAATAACAGGATTTATTCTTGGGTAGAATTTTTTTTAATCTACATTTTTTCCCAAAGTTTTTTTTTTTTTTTAAGTTTTTGAGGCAAGGTTTCACTATGCAACCCAGGCTGGTCTCAAACTCAGGGCAATCCTCCTGCATCAGCTTTCCAAGTGCTAGGATAACAGGCGTGTGCCAACTGGGAAGTAATTTGATACAGATAGAAACAGTATGAGGTACACTAGCAATAACAATCACTGCAGTGACAAGGGCCACCATTTACTAGGTGCTTATCTAGCACCAAACTTTAAGGACTTTACACATACTACCTCTCATCTCATCTTTATAACCCAGGTCAAAACAGAACTAAGATTTAAAACAAAAACAAAACAACAACAACAAAAAACTACTCCTACATTACAGCTGAGGAGACCACCACAGACTTACTTGGGCAGGAACTAAATTAGTATCTTGCCACATGTGGCTGAGGCAGGAGGCTGAGAGTGGAGGCTGGCCTGAGCTACACAGTACGTTCCAGGCCAGCCCAGACTGTACATTAAGACCCTGTCTCAAAAAAACAAAAAAAAAATTTTTTTTTCTGGGTAGAATGCAGGAGAGGAATTTTAAATGTTTTCTATTTCTACAATTAGATGTTGTTTTTCCTGCAGAATATTATTTTACCGATCAGTAAAATCTTTCCATGGACCACATTTGAGTTCAGTGAAAACAGCAAGGATGCATCTGCCAGGCCCTAGAACAGCACAAAGGTGCCCAAGGACCCAGGCCCCAAGGCACCTGTGTGCCATGCTCAGCAGAGAGAAGATAAGCTTCCACTAGCCAGACGACTCACAAAGACACCCTACTGTTAAAGAGGGATGTGTAAAGCAAGCAAGAAAAACAATGGTAATTTCAAGGTCAGAAAATACCACCATGTGGCACATGCCTGTAACCCCAGCACTCAGGAGGCTGAGACAGAAAGATCTCTGTGTGTTTGAGATTAGTCTGGGCTACAGTGAGGTCAAGGCCAGCCTGAACTGCATGGTGAACTACATGGTGTCATGAAAGAAGGAAAAGAAGAGAAAAGAAAAGAAAAGAAAAGAGAAAAAAAAAAAAGAAAAAAAAAAGAAATACAGACAGACAACAGCCAGGTTAAGAGGCTGGGGCAGGGAAATTACAAATTAAAGGCCAGCCAGAGTTGCACAGTGAGCTCAAGGCCAGCCTGAACTATACTGTGAGATCTTGTCTAACAAAAATAACAAAGAGGCAGATAAAGCAAACACTGGTACTCGCAAGCTCCAGATGAAGAAACAGACCTAGGGAGCGTACAGGGCTGGGTCTTACCAAACCAGAACAAAATGTTCCTCTTACCTCACTATTCTTTTGCAAATGACCCTGCCGATTCCAATAGTTCTAAACACCACTTATTTCCAGTTGGGTATCCAATCATCTCTGCACTGCGCACCGAACATGTTGTCACCCACGGCAGCATGGCTAGGAAACCACCCATGACCTCACTGCAGGTATTCAGCCCTAACACCCCATGTGCTCTCCTGGGGACTCCTGTGGGACTAAAACACTAGCAAGTATCCAAAGGTCACTGGAGGCTGCCTGCCCACACAGCAGCCGTGGGCCCGGCCAGATCGGGGTGCTCCTCTCTGCAGCACCCACACCATAAGACACCCGCTCTGCTGCCATAGTGTGGGTCCTGAGTGTGCTTAAGAGCTGGCCCCAGGGGGCATCCTGTCCTGAGAGGGCCGCTGGGCCCCGGCTGTACCCCTGAGGAGGTTCTGGGAGCCTGGCATCCTATCCTCCCTCCATGGCTCTGGGGTCAGCGGGTGACAAGTCCGCCCAACAACATATCCCCACCATGACATGCGGACTATCATGGACCCCCAGGCCCCACAGCAGTAGGGACCTGTTACGGGGTTCCAGTGCAGAAAGCCAACCACTGGCTCTCTGGGTAATGAACGCCTTTGCAGCCTCTCCTCTTGTTGGTGTTGCCACACTCACTCTGCTTGTCCAAAAAGAGCCACTTCTGTATAATTCTTGGTCCTGCCCCCAACCATGCATATCCTGCTGTGGTTGTCTAAGAAAGCTGGCCACCAACCCTTCTGAGCTTCACATCGAGAAAACAATCACCTCTGAAGAAACATGACTCCCACGGCACCGGACCCACTTCTGGTGCCCTGGTGCCCTTCGGAGGAACCTGGACACAAGGTTCTAGCTCAGCCTCCCTGCCCCCCCCGGCCTGCGCTCTCTCCCCACCTTGCTCCTCATCCTGCCCTCCCGAGGGCCTCCACACAGAAACCTGGGGATCATTAGCAACTCCCCACCCCTGAACGCCAGCCACTGCCCTGCCCGAGCCTCGGCCTGGCCTTACCACAGACCTGCTTATCTTCTTTCCATCCACCTGCCTCGGGTCCCCGTGGACAGCTTCTGTGGTATCCTGGGCAGACCCCTCTGCACTAGAACAAGGCCCACAGCCTGTCCTGGTCCCAAGGACTCTGCACACTCGCCCCATGCTCCCCAGATTCACCTCACATCACCTCCCTCTGTCCCCTGCTCTCGCCCAGTGCCGTGAGTGCCAGCCTCATTTCCATCCCAAGGCTGGGCACAGACTGGCTCCCTTCTCAATTCCCTCGTCTCCTTATGGCCTGGCACCTCTTCACCTTCAGGCCTCAGATGCGACGTCACACCGACAGAAAGACCTCTCCTGAATGCAGAGTGTACTTCTAAGAAGCCTCCTTTACTACTCCTCCAGAGCCTAAGTGTCCCTCTCAGAGCATTCAAATTAGCTCGCCATGCGGTCTGGTTCCTGGTTTATCATCTGTTCCATCAAGACTGTGATCAACCCCCTTGTCTGGTCACGACTGTGCATCACAGCCCAGACCATCGCTGGCATGTTGGAAGCACTTAATAAAAAAGAGGTGAAGAGGTAATGAGCAAATCAGTCATAAAGAATGCAGGCGCCCAGTGCGTACTCCCCATCCCTCTAGCACAGTAATTTTCAGACAGTCCCAGAGCAGCCAGCCCTAAGAGACACATCTGGGAGCTGGTCAGAAGTGTGAGCTACCCAGGGCTGGAGATGCAGCTCCAGGAAGAACATTTGCCCCTCATGCAGGGGGTCCTGGGTTTCATCCCCAGGCCTGCAAAACACAAGTGCAAGTTACTGGGATCCCTCTAGAGCAGGGAGCCCAGCTGCCCATGTGTGCTGCCCTCCAAGCACCAACGCCCAACCAGCTCCTGGTGTGCAGGAGCCCAAGCAAAGTCACACGCCATGGTGACTCTCCATGCCACCCCCAGCACAGTTCTAAGCCAGCATGCTCTGCCTCCTGGATATCACTCCCCCTGTGGCTCATCTTCTAACACTACTGGTGGGGACAGCTTCCAAAAATAAAGACCTGCTTTTGCCAGTCACCCTTCGCACAAAGGTCTTAAACTGTCCCCTAATGCCGACTGTTTTGGGGTCACACTTCTTTGTTTTGTATACAGGTACACTCAAAATACACTAAGAGCTGGGTGATACAGGGTGCACCAGAATCCCAGCACTCCAGGAGGCTAAAACAGGATCACAAATCTGAGCTAACCGAGGCAACTTAGCGACTGAGCACAACCTGTCTCCAAACAAAGAGAGCTGGGGATGTAGCTCAGTGAACAACGAAACAGTATTAGAAACTCTTTCCTTCCTTTATTGAATAAAAATATCATTTATGTATCATGTTAACCTCTGGACTAAGACTTTCAATTACACATCTTCTTTAGCCTTTATAATAAGCTTTAAAAAAGGAAAGTCAAACACACTATTTTTATTATTTCAGTTCCAAACACGAGGACGCTGAGGCCCAGAGGTGGGGGCTGCCTGTCCAGTAGCCCACACTGGTCACCGGCATCCCTGCCCTGAACCATCTGCCTCCCTCTTGGGGTCACCCTTTCACTCCCACTCCATCCTTCAATCCTTCACCTGTCTGTCCCTCCTTCTTCCCTTCCTTCCTTTTGGTTTTCTGAGACAGGGTCTCGCCATGCAGTCCAGGCAGCCTTTAATTCACTATATAGCTCAAACTGACCTGAAATTTGCAGTGATCTTCCTGCCTCCACCACACCTGGCTCTGCTGTTGTTTGTTTTGCAGTGCTGGGACTGGAACCCAGGGCCTCAGTGAGCCACACCCCCAGAGCCCCACCTCTCCCTGATTCACCCAGTCCTGAGGCACAAGTGCTACTTCCTTCCACGCCTTCTCTAAACATCGCTCCACCCACTGCATACCAGAAACGCACAAGTACTTCAACACTGCTTAGGTTAAAATATGCTACACTTACCACATCAATAGAGATTACCGGCCAGTACCTTAGACACTGGACAAAATACAGCCTTCATCCTTTCAAATTCTCAGGGTGCTTGGTAAATACTGATGTTGACTTATATAGGTGCATATCTTAGTAAGAAAGAGTCTTCAATTACATAATTACATGCTTCTCAATCACAAGCTAAAGTCAAGCCCAAGGAAAACACACTAGAAAAATTCCCACTAAGTCAGGGGTCAAACAAGGATGTTCACTTAACCACCATTTGCTGTTATTCTGGAAGTACTAGCTATCACAATTAGGCAAGAGAAAAAAATAGGTACACAACTGGAAAGGAAAAGATATAATTTTTTTTCGGATGATACGATTATATAGATAGAAAATTGAAGACAACTGAAAACCTCTGCAGCTGAGAAAAGAATCAAGTGTGTTAGCAAAAACTAACATAGGAAATCAGTCTTCAAATACATCATCAACAAGCAAGTAGGAGATCTCAACACAAAAAGCAATGCAAACTGGGTGTGGTCATACCTGTAATCCTAATACCCTGGGAGGCTAAATTCAATTTATAGGCAATTTAGCAACCTGGTGAGAATTTCTCTCAAAATACAAAGGCCTAGGATGTAGCTCAGTACAAAGGCCCTAGGTTTAAGCCTTAATACCACCAAAAAAAAAAAAGAGGAATCTCTCAAATTCCAAGGGACGACAAACCTCAACAAAGAGAAAGGCAAGCCATGCTCCTGAGGAAGACTCAGGACACGTGAAATGTCACTCTTTCTATATTAATCTAAGAAAGGAAGGCACCGCACCTGCCCCGCAAGCATGAGGTCTTGAATTTGAGTCCCAGTCCTAAATAAATAAATAACTCAACAAAAACACACAGGACTTTTTTTTTTTAAACTACAAAAGCTTATTTTAAGGTACATACGTAAAAACAAAAATAGTCAAGAAGGTTCTGAAATTAAAAGTAATGAAATAGAGCTTTATCAAATATCAAAACATATTACAAAGCTATAGTAATTCACTTGTAGTTGTTTAGGTATAATCTGGTGGATAGGAAGCTAAAAATTTCAATTTATCACAAGAGGTTAATGATAAAAAACACTTTTCATTTTTAAAAAAGCTAGAATACTTAGAGATGTGGGTACCAATACATAAATACAGGGATTAACAGAATAGAAAGTACAGAAATAGATTCAAATGTACATGATATGTGGCAAAGTACATCACACACAGTAAATGGCATAAAGAGTAAACACATGGGGCAAAGACAATCTGCTCAGTAGGACGCGTTCCACAAATAGGGGTTCATCTAGGAAAAAAGCAGCATCCACAGTTCATCCGAAGTAAGTTCCAAATGTATAAACGATTTAAAGATACTGAAAAAGGTAAATAAAAATCACCCAGAGTTTTTCTTGGTTGCCCTTTTCTTTTTGAGCACTGGAGCCTGAACCCAGGGCCTTCACACTGAGCTACGTCCCCAGCCCTTTTTTATTTTTTAGTTGAGACAAGGTCTCACGAAGTCTCGTGCTAGGCTTAAATCTGCAACCTTCCTGACTCAGCTTTCCAGAGTGCAAGGGTTCCTGGCGCCCACCACTGTACCTGGCCCCAGTTATCACATCCTAAGTGAGAAGGTAACTGTGATGCATGGCACTGCCGAGGCGGTAGGCCCCTCATACATAAATAGGTTTTACAAAATCTATTTAAAAATACCAAAACCCAATCGAAAATGGGCAAAGAATCTGAACATCTTTTTAGAGAAAAGAAAATGTAAATGGCCCTTTCACCTTATTGCAACTAGAGATATAAATTTAAACCGCTGCAGAGGTAATGAGTGTTCTTTCTACTCCTTTAACCTTTCTGTAGGTTGAACTCAAGACTATATGATACTATTGTTTTTTTGTTTTGTTTTGTTTTGTTTTTATTGGTAGAACTCATGGCTGCCTGCTTGAAGCATGCACTTATGCTGCTGAGCTAAATCCCCAGCCCCTATATGATACTACTGTTACAGGCAACTGAGTTAGAAATCCTAACTCAGTAATTAGGCAGTGAGATAGGGCTAGGTCTTGAAGGAGCCAGTGCAGAAGCCCAGATGCCTTGCCCTTGAAGGAGACAGACACCTCCTGCTGTGGGTCAGGCCTCAAGACAAAAGATCAAACAAATGCACTCACATCTTAAGGACTGATATTCTCAACAAACCTCTATCACCCTGATGGAGTCAAGAGTCACCATCCCAACCCTCTACAGAGAGTCACTGCTGTGAAGCATGCCTGCTTTCTACTTGACTCACTTCCCCATTTGTCCCTTATATAACGATCTTACCTGAATAGTTCATCTTACTGGCTAACCATAGTTCTGTCCCACCTTCTACCCATCTGCCTTGGGAGTTCCCAGTTTTCCCAATCTTGAACCCATTTTACCAAATGATTTTACTCTAGAAAAGTCCCTAGAAAAGACAAAGTCTTTGGCAACCCGCTCCGGACCCCTCTGTCTCTCTCTCAGACAGCAGCTTCCTTTCAGTAAATATACTCTGCTCTTAATCTCCATTGCTCCTAAAATTCACTCTTTGATTTCAGAGAACACGAACTCATACGGGGCATAGTAAGTTGGGAGTTTCATTCCCCTATATCATTATGTGTGTCTGCATGCACACGTGTGCTCTCACACATGTATGTGGTGAAATGTACACAGAGAAACTGCTCTTACCCATCGAACTGTAAAGATCAAACTGTGTCACCATGGTACTGGTGCGGGTGCAGATAAACAAGCACTGACTCATACTGCTTAGGAGAAGGCTTGGATCAAACACCTGGTGACAGCTGTCTGCTCGCCCACCTCAGCTGTGTGATGGGCAGAGTCCTTGCCCATGAGTGGACTGGTGCCCAAAAGTTACTCCCACCAGTGTCACTTTCACCAGTAATTAGAGCTCCATCAACAGAGCTCTGCCTAAATTAGTCACAATTGCCAACAGAATATTGCCCAGCTGTGCAGACAGTCAGGAAGCCTCCTTCCTGTGTTGCAGTTGTTTCCAGTGCTGGGACAGAACCCAGTGTGTCAGGGACTGGGGATGTGGCTCAGTGGTGGAGTGCTTGCCTAACATGTACAAAGTCCTGAGTTCAATCCCCAGTACCACAAAACAATAAAGAAAGAACCCTGGGTTTTGAGCAGGCTGGGCAAGTGCTCCACACAAAGCTCCAGTCCCAGCCAAGCTCTCAAGCACTGATAATGAACCATCGTGAAGCAACACCCAGAGAAAAAAGAAAGGGAATATAGTGTGCTACTTTCAAGTAAGAAAAAGAGCTCTCTGTGCATGGCCCGCATATGTGCAAAACACCTGAGACACGGAACACCTGAGCCCTGGTAACACTGGCGGCCTCTAGGGAGAAGATCTGGTGGCCCGGGCAGGGGGAAGGGAAGCTGTCCCGTATGGACTCGGTTGCACTCTTTTAATTCTGTGTCATGGAAGGAATTCCTGCACTAGGAGCTAAAATTCAAAATAAAGAGCACAGCTTTGCTTCTCCGGGCATCTGTCACTGGGTGCCTTTCACCATCTTTTCACCCTGCAGGTGCACATTTGAACTCCCTGTCCCCCTACACACTCACTGACTGTGGGCCTCGCCCAATAAGCTCACGGCCCAATCACTCGGGGCTCCGAGAGCACTTGGCCCCTCCTCATTCGGAGCAGGACAGAGGGCCACTGCAGACCTCTTTGCTGCACGGAACTACAAGTCATCTCTTCGGGGCAAAGAAAGTTTTTCTAAAATTTGTTTTCCAAGTGGACCAGTGCTCAGAGCAAGAAACTTCACTCTTTTAAGCATCGACATTAGCCAGACAAATGGGATGCAGGGCACATGCCTGCTGTGTCAGCTAGCTAGCAGGGTGAAACGGGGGGATTGAGTGCTCCAGGCCAGCCTGGGAAGCCAGCAAGACCCAGTCTCAATAAAACTGAAGTCGCTCAGAGGTAGAGCACCTGCCTGGCATGCTCAAAACCCATTCTCAATGCTAATTAAGAAAAAAAAAGTCAGGGCCGGGGATTTAGCTCAGCGGCATAAGCGCCTGCCTTGCAAGCATGCAGTCATGAGTTCAATCCCCAGTACAAAAAAAAAAAAAAAAAAAAGTCAAACTGGAATAAGGTAAGTACTAAAGAAGGGAATTCCAGTTAATGAATAAAGCTGAATTCACAGAATTGGGAGCACAACCGCATTCATGAGCATAATTATTGCCCCATTTTAGAATAACTATTGGACGGCATGGAACACTCAGTTTGAAGGACCAGCTGATTATATTTACTGGTTGTAGTGCTTGTTACAACCAATCGTGGGCATGAAGCCAGCCTTCTTCACAGCGGATCAGCAACACACGTATTCATATAAGATTCTCCTACCCCCAAAAAAGATTTTCTTGCACAGTGTCAGCTACATTTTCACTGTACTTCCCACTACTAATCATCCCATTTTTTTTTTATGGGAAAAAGGTAAAACAAAATTTCATGACAAGATGCCAGGAGAATAATGGTGAATACATTGCATATTATCCTTGAAGTAGTTACTCAGAGTACAAGATACGGGTGTAAAAAATTCTCCAATAGATATAAATGCAACCCTTCCTTTCCCATGAACTAAGAGACACTAATTGTATAACCAACTTGCGTTTTTTCTCTTTTCCCCTTTCCCCCACCCTAGTTCCTTTTTCTTTTTCAGTTTCCTCTCACTTCACAGTACCTGTTGCTGGGGATACAGCTCCGTGGCACAGCGCCTGCCTGTCAAGTGCAAGGTCCTGAGTTTGACTCCTGGTACCAAAAATAAATAGATAAATAATCAATCATCCAGTTTCAACCTAGAAACAAGCTAGCAGCCCCTAGGACGGCCCTTACAGCTCTCCTTACACAGGATGAGACCCTCAGCCCAGGGAAAGGGCACCTTCAGCCTCGGCCCCAGTGGGCACTGAGGGGGCAAAGCCAGGCCCAGCCTCCTGCTGCCACCCCCACCTGTGCACACCTGAGCCTCAGCTCTTCCTTGCATTTAACAAGCAAAGGGACAGCAGCTACAGAATTTCAGAGCTAAAAGGGGATTAGAAATCCAGCTCATACCCAGGAAAAATCACCTATGCTTGAATGCTGTTTGCTAGCCTTGTCAAAGTCAATGATTAGAGATAATAAGGAAGCAGCATCTACTATATTTTTGGTCTTGACTATGCCAATTTAATTAGCATAGCCTCTATCTAAAATGCTTCCTCTTTCTGCAAAGCACTTTTTCTGGGCGTAGTGGCACACACCTCTAACTCCAGCACTTGAAGGCTGAGGCAGGAGGATCAACGAGCATTGGAGGCCAGCCTGGGCTATGAGATGAGTTCAAGGCCAGCTTGAACTAGAGACCCTGTCTCAAAAAAAAAAAAAAAAAAAGGCATTTTAGTGTAGTTTACAAAGAATTTTAACACTTCTTTGAAAGAAGAATAAAATTCTCTTCTCTTTTGTTGTTTATTATTATTTGGGGGTGATGAAACTGATAAACATTACATGAACTTTGCAAACAGCTACACAAAGTAAGACAAGTGCAAAAGGACAGTGTGATGCCACTTAAACACTGCAATCAAATCTTGGCCTCCCTCCTGCTTTCCTGCAAGGCCTCTCCTCAGGGTCAGTCACATAACGTCCCTCAGCTCATCCGTATCTGCCCGAAGTGTGGGATGGACCTGTGTCTATCTGAATTTGCTTTGTATCTGTGTCTAAATTTTACTATCACAAAAATTAAATCCTAGTGGGATGTGGTGGTGCATACCTGTACTCCCAGCACTTGGGAGGTTGAGGCAGGAAGATCCTGTGAGTTCGATGCCGGCCTGGGCTACATAGTGAGTTTGAGGCCGGCCTGAACTACTCAATGAGCCCCATGTCTTTAAAAAAAAAAAAGAATCCTTCAAAATAAACAAATTTTGTGTTGCAGTGCTAGTGACCCAATGCAGGGCCTTGTGCAGGCCAGGCAAGTGCTTTACCACCACACAGCCACACGGCCCCACAGACCTCAGCCCCAGACAGGCATGCTGGTGCATGCTTATAACCCCAGCACACGGGAGGCTAAGACAGGAAGATGGCCAGCGTGAGCTACACAGGGTGTTCAAGGCCAGTCTACAATATACGGCAAGACACTGCCTAAAAACAAAACAAAATAAAACAAATACCTCATTGCCTTACATGATTCAGGAATGAGCACCCAGGAAAAGGAGGAGGGAGGGGACACATAGAGCTCAAAAGAAGTCAACCGTATGAAAATAAAATGAAATGTGGGGGTGGGGGGGGGACAAAGATTCTGCTGCCAGAATATAATTGCGGTAATGTGCATAATAGGGAGAAGATAAGTTACAGTAGAACCTGAGACACAGAACGGGGCAGCCATCAACAACACTGATACAGAAGCTGGAGGTGCTGTCCAGTGACAGAGAACTTGACTAACATGCAGAAGACCCTGGGTTCAGCACCTAGTATCTCTCTCATTCGCTCGCGCGCGCTCTCTCTCTCTCTCTCTCTCTCACTCACACACACACACACACACACACACACACACACACACACGGGCCAACTCGGACCAGGAGTCCCAGGGGACACGGCCATCCTGGGCACAGACCCACATTCAGCTTGTCAGCCTCACAGGTTTCCCTGGAAGCTTTTCACAGACCGCAATGCAAGCTGACAGGGCTGTGCAAAATGTGCAGAGTGAAAACATCTACACGGGAGGCCAGAACGGCACTGTGTGCGAGTCCTGGCTTCACCCAGAGGAAGCATTGTAGACTGAAAATGGGTGCCCGGAAACATGCCTGCACGTTCTGGGTGACCCTTCTCCTGCTGGGCTATGGGGGATTTTGGGAGTTCACACCAAGGTCGTCCTCCCTGACAGTACTGCTCCCGCTCAGAGCAGGTCCAGAGATGCCTAAATCACCACCATGGGGGCACCAAATGCAAATCACTGTCACATCGGCCTGAGAAGGAACCCACTCAGGACATGGAGAAAAGGCGGCATGGACACGGTCAGTGCAGGGCGGGAGGGTGTGGGGCTTCAGCCAGGTGATAGCAGAGATATGACCACGCCAGGACCCTGAGCGACAGAACCCACAACCCAGACCCGTGACCCAAAGTGCAAACTGGGTTGCTCAAAGGAGAACATTATCAGAAACATAAAAGCAAATGGGATTTAACACTGACTCATTTTTTTTTAGAATCAAGGGAAGTTTATAACCTAATGTGAAATAGACTACATTATCCAGAGGACAGACTGAGCAGAAGGAAACCTAAGAAGTCTGCCAGGGTTACAGGGGATCGAAGCTGTTGCTGTCTCGGTTTTTGTGAATGTGTGTGTGCATCTGCTTAGGAACTTTCTTTAAGGGATGGCGCACACTTGTGATCCCACTGCTCTAAGAGGCTGAGGCAGGAGGATCATGAGTTCAGGCCCAGCCTGGGCACCTACACGACTGAGCAAAACCATGTCTTAAAAAATAAAGCTGAGCATGGTGGTGCACACCTGTAATCCCAGCACTCAGAAGGCTGAGGCAAGAGGATCGCTGCAAATTTGTTGCAAGCCTGGGCTACAAAGTAAGTTCAAGGCCAGCCTGAATTGCATAGTGAAACTCTCAAAAAAGACAAAATACATAAATAAATTTTTAAAAAATTTAAAAGGCTGGGAATGTAGCTTAGTGCAAAGGCCCCAGGCTCAATCACTGGTATTGAAGAAAAAAAAAAAAAAAAAAGAGAAAGAGAGAAAAGAAACGGGTGACTTGTACTAACAAACTAGGCCAGTGGCTCAGTGGCAGGAGGGGCCTTGGCAAGGGCAAGGCCTTGCATTCAATCCCTACACCAAAAAAATACTAGACTCTCCTTAGAAATTTAAAAATACACGATTGAAGCAAAATGAAAATAACACTATAATTAAAAATGCAGTCTTTGGTATAATACCATCCAAAAGGAAGAAGAAAACTGGCCAATTACGGACTAATCAAAGCAACGCCAATACAGATGGCTGCCTCTCGGCTTCTGCAAGAGAACACACCACACCCAGGCACCCACACCCTGGGCTCAGGTGCCTTCCCAAGGCCCTCAGTGCTGTGCCAGGCCAGGGATGGATGGCAGCAGCCCTGGAGTTGCTTTTGAAATTCATATTTCCAAACACACCTCTGACCTACAGGATCAGCAACTCCAGGGATGGGGTTAACACAAGCCATCCGGTGACTGTGACTCTCGCCAAAGTTACTGCCGCCAGCAGGAACGGGGCAGTGAGGAACACAGAAGTAACGGGGTCTCCTCTGGTGAAATAGCTTCCCTAGATAGTGCCATTTCTATGCATGGTACTGAGGAACAATCTCGGGAGAGCTCCACCACTGAGCTACATCCCCTGCCCTTTTTACTGAGACAGGGCTCCCGGGCCAGGCTGACATCTGTGCTCCTCCTGCCTCAGTGTCCAAAATGCTGGAACTCCAGGGGTGCGCCTCTGCGCCCAGCGGGGAAACGTGTTTCATGCTCAAAACTCCCCATCATTTGTATTCACTCTCTGGAACAGAAAGTAATCTATTCACCAGTGAAATGACAAACTGGAAGAGGGTAACTTTTTTTTCTTTTGTTTTAATTTGGTAGAATCCTGGAACTACTTATTTTGAGATAATGCAGAACCACTGCAGTGGAATTAAACCGAAGAAAATGAAATCTAGTTTGTCAAAATGATAAGGAACCAATGCATTTGCAAATTCAATATTTAGATGATTTGCAAATAGCTCAGAGGTTAGAGCACTTGCCTAGCATTCTGGAGGCCTAGCATAGAAGGAAGGAAGAGAGAAAGGGAAGAGGGCAGGAAGAAAAGGAGATGAGGGAAGGAGAGAACTGACAACAGAGAAGAGAATAAACATTCAAAAACATTTTTTAAATACATAAAAATCAACTACATTCATCCTTTGTTTAATGACTGAGCTACACTTCTGCAATAGGTCACTACGTGAACTGGTCCGTAAGTGAGAAATCATACATAGTCTGTGCATGATAATATTCAGGACCAAATGTGATGACTTTGCTTTTATCTGTGTAACTCGTACATGCAGTATCGTACTGTGCAGAACAACATAAAACTACAGTACAATCAGTGAAAATGACAGTACTGCATAAACAAGATGTGTTACAAAAACAAAGCACTGATGTTCTATGAACAAGATGTACAGGAACTGTACCCCCCCCCAAAAAAAAGACAGGCACATGTCTGAGCAGTGGGTCATTGTTAACTCCAAAGAGTCGTTAAATGTAAGTCATTAAACAAGGGACATTCACACTGCAAGCACCACACTCATGTGAGCGGATTATTTCAGCACCTCCAGCCTCCCACTCAAATGAACATGTTTAAGTAGAAAGGCCACTGGGGATTTAGCTCAGTGGCCTAAGTTGTCTGCCTGGCAAGCGTGAGGTCATGAGTTCGATCCCCGGTACCAAAAAACAAAAATAAAAAATAAAGTAGAAAGGCCAAGAGCAGAAGGTGGGGAGGAGGAGAGTGAAGAAACACTCGGGGCTGGGATGTCATGAATATGCGCTGACTCCCCACGGTGACAGTAATTATCATGTACTGCAAATGCACTAATAAAAAGCTTAGCAACTTCAAATGGTTAAAAAAATAATAAAGTAGAATGGTTTCAACAATGTTTTCTTTCTTTTTTTTTGGTACCAGGGATCGAACTCACAACTGCACGCTTGCAAGGCGGGTGCTTGTGCCGCTGAGCTAAATCCCTGGCCTGATTTCAGTGTTAAGCGCTAAGCCTCATCTGAGGGGCCCTGTCAGTCACCCCAGCTTGAGATTTAAAATGAACACTGTACTTGAGACAAAGACCACTGAAACACAGATGCTCTTCCACCTCCCAACTGCGTTTTTGTTCTCAGTACTGGAGATCAAACCCAGGGGTGCTCTACCTCTAAGCTACATCCCCAGCCCCTTCTAGTTTTGTTTTTTAGACAGTTTCACTAATAACAGCTTGCTACTAGTTATTAGTATGAAACACTAGTCTGTGGGATCACACTAGGGCTTCTGCTCAGGGACAACTGACACACAGGAAGCCGTGTATATTTTATGTTTTCACACAATGCTATGCACAGGTGTTGTCACAGCAACAGACAGCAAGGCGGGGAGTGATGGATGACACAAACGACCAGCACGATCCAGGCTGCTAAACCTGACAGCTGCGGCCAGCAAACAGCCACCCACGAAGAACAGCACATGCACCTGGGGATCACCGAAGAACTCCTGCACACTGTCCTGTGCACAGCTAAATACTAAGACCGGCCGCCCTAAGTCCACCACCAAATGGGAGTATTAACCAAGCAATTCCAGCGCAGGCCAGCCCCGCCCCTCACTGCTCACAGATGACCTTGGGCAAATCACAACCTTTTGGGCCTGTCTTCTAGCCCTAAGTTAGGAGTCAATTTTTTACCCACCTCACAGTAAAATTAACCCAGACTGAGGTAGACGGGTGGTAAACCAGTGCTTACAAAGTACACAGAACCCTCTGGAAAAGTGTCTTTTTGCTTCAATGTTAATATTTGTAGGTATGGTTTCTGACCTCATGGCTGCAGATGTGTAAAACACTTAAAAATCTCAACTATATCTGTGCCTCAGATAATGGGCATTTAGATTGTTTCCAAGATTTATTACAAATTGTGCTTCTATAAACATGGGTGCACACACATCACAGTAAAACCTCAACTATATTAATACACATTTAAACAGATGCCATCTTCTGGCCAGGTAAGAGGGTGTCCACCTGGAACCCCAGCATTCATGAGGCTGAGGTAGGAGGACTGCTGCGAGTTCAAGACCAGCATAGATTACATAGTGAGTTCCAGTCCAGCCTGGACTACACAACAAGATCCTGTGTCCAAACAAAAAACAGATGCCATCTTCAATTAGGTATCAGTCAAGAACACCTAAACGCATTCTCCACAGACACAGGTGATCTTGGTTCTCAAGACCACAGCCTAAGACGCCAGCACGCCAAGAAGAACACTACACAACCACAGGCCACCAAACGCTGGATGAAATGACAAAAACCACTACAAAGATAACATCATGAGAGAAATGCCTTCTATGTCCCTGTCACAAATACCACAAAATCTCCAGAACGAGTTTCATCAGACCTAGCTTTCATCATAAAAGGTGGTGCAGCAAAAATCCAGAACTAAGCCTGGTGTGTAGCAAACTCCATCATCCCAGCCCCGGAGAGGCTGAGGCAGGAGAATCGCAAGTGTGAAGCTCCTGTGGGCCATGTAGCCAATTCAAGGTGAGTATGAGCTACATAGCCAGTCCAAAACCAGCCTAGAGTACCTAGGAGACCGTGAATCAAAGTAAAGGAGCCCCCAGGCAGATCTCAATGCCCCTTCATCTCATCTGCACAGCCTTCAGCGATGCAGCCTGGACGGGGCTCCCTTTGCGAGCCCCGGGCTGGCCTCACGCTCCCGTGTAACCCGGGGGGTGATAAACCCACCTGAAGCAAACAGACGCAACCGCAGAGGGCAAAGCTGAGATCTCGGGGACAGACCGACCCCCAGGGCTAGCCTGGCCCCGGCTCGCGCCCAGTGCCCTGCGCACGGGCAGGCGTGCACGGCGCGCCCTGCAGCCCCACGCGGACTCCGGAGCCCGAGCTCCGGGCGGCTGGCTGTGTCTGCGCGTGGCCGGGCCTGACGGGGAGTGGGGAGCGGAGAGTTGGGGGCCCGGTCCGCCCGGCTGCTGGACAGCGCCTGCCGCCCGGCCGCCGCTCCCGGAACCGCCCCGGCAGCGGGAGGAGGAGGCGAGGCCGGGTCGGGCTGGGCCGCGCCGCGTGGGAACGCGCGACCGTACCTGAAGCCGAGGCAGCTCCGGGCGGCAAGGAGCGGCGTGCGCGCTCCCGCCCGCGGTCCGGTGCGTGGCGCCCGCCCTCCTTCTCCGGGCGTCCGCGCTGTGCCCGCCCCTTCACCTCTCACCTCCTACCTTTCCCCTTGCGCCCCACCACCCTCCGCACGTGCGCCCCACAGCGTGCGCATGCGCTTTCCGCCCGGCCGCGGCTCCGGTTGTTTCCTGGCGGCCACAGGCCGCAACATCACCTCGAGGGGCGGAGCGTGCGGGGCCCAGGAAGGACCGGGGTAAGGCGGAACTGGCTGCTGTTACAGGCGTGGGCCTCGGCGCCGGGCTCGGGGTGGGCAGTTTTAAAGAATGCATGGAAGGAGGGTCATGGGGCTGGAGTCGGTGCAAGTACCAGCTTGGTTTCCTCCTGAAACAGTGACTGTTCCTGCAGTTTCTGCAATCCTGGCCTGTTTTACCCCAGCTGCCCCCCGGGGTGTGTGTGTGTGTGTGTGTGTGTGTGTGTGCTGTGTCCAGCAGCAGCAGGGTGGAACAAGGAAAACCCGACACTGAGCCATCCAGAGAGAGCCTGGAAATCATTATAAATTCCCAGGCCTTGAGTTTTTACGCTAGGCCTATTCTTGATCCTAATCCAGGGACTCTGCACCTCAGGCTGGCTGTGAACTCATTATGTAATCCAGGCTGGGTTTGTGCTGCTCACAGTGATCTTCCTGCCTCAGCCTCCTGAAGGCTGAGATTACAGCTGTGCCCCCCACCCTACTAGCTTCAGGGCAGTCTTGAGAATATTTTGTAAATGTAGAAAATTTCTAGAGTGAGGTAATGTCCTAAAGGTCACCCTGAGAACTGACCATATGCCCTCAAGTCTAGGACCCGAAACACCAAGTTCCAACTTATTGCCCCACTGCCCCAGGGGCTTCATCACACCATGCATCCTGCTCATGAATTTAGCATCCGAGATAAGAGCGGGCCACACGGTAAAGCGGAAGGGCCTTGGACATTTCTGGAGTTCAAATTCCCATTCTGATGAAAGCAGCCTCATGGCAGTGAGAATTAACCTCAGAGAACCTTGATTTGGAAGTCAAGTGCAGGATGCAACCAAGAACTCCAATTTCTGTGGCTCCTGGAACAAAATAAATCAGAGTAGAAACACATACAAAATGCCTCAATTCCAGCCAGGCAAGTGGTACACGCCTGTAGTCCCAGCACTTAGGAGGCTGAAGCAGAAGGATTCAGGCCAACTCGGGCTACACAGTGAGTACAAGTCCAGCCTGAACTATATGGAGGTCCTATCTCAAAAAAAGCAGAAATTCCAATAAATGATAGTCACTCTATCCAGGATACAGTTGGTAAAAAAGAAAATACTGGGCCGGGGATTTAACTCAGTGGCATAAACACCTGCCTTGCAAGCATGCAGTCATGAGTTCAATCCCCGGTACCAAAAAAAAAAAAAAAAGAAAATACTTAAAAATCTCAGAGTAGCACTGACATTCGTTCAGTATCTTTGTTACTTATCCAGCTCCTACCCTACGTTAGAGATCAGGGATTTAATAAGTTATTTCCTCGCACTAGAGAAGTTGTCTTAATGTGAACCTGTAAACAAAATTTCACAGGCAACATAAAGATTAGTACATGACAACCAATAACAATGACCAATTATTTTCTTTTTTGGAAGATGGGGGGATCTCACTATGTTGTCCAGGCTAGCCCCAAACTCTTAGCCTCAAGTGATTCTCCTGCCTCAACCTGCCAAGTAGCTGGGACTACAGATCTAAGCCACTGGACACAGCTTAGTGGTTGGGCTTCTGCCGGTAACAAACGTTAGCTATATTAGCTAATATGACCCTGGGATGACCCTTAGAGGTTAGCAAGATAAAGCCCGTTTAAAGGATTTAAGAACAGAACATTCTGAGCTTCTATAGCAGCTGCTGTTAGGACATCAGCAGATCCCTGTGACAGGGCCACCACCCAACACTGACCCACTCAAGACCCTTGACCTTTAGCCATAAAGCTTCCATATGGCCTAAGGGGAAGCGGGTGGTGGGAAGCCAGAGCAGGAATCATGGGAGGACAGGACTCAATGTGGCCTTTCTGCTGGAAGCTAGCAGCAGCAGGGTTGATGTGTAAGCCACATACTGGGCCTGCTTAACACATCACTCCCTGACCCCAGAAGCTCTGCGAGCTCTGCTCTGGCCTGGGTGCCTGTAACCCTGAGATGTGATGTGAGTAAAGAACGTTTGTTTCAAGCTCTAGGGTTGGGAGGGCACTGTTGTGAGAGCAGATTGTCTCACAATCAGCTGGAAACTTCGCAAGCATCATCTAAACAGTCACACATTGTTAAGTATTGTCTTGGTTACTTTTCTCTCATTGCTGGGACAAAATACCCGACACCCAAAATGAAGGAAGGAAAGGTTTATTTAGCTCACAGTTTGTGGAGTTTCAGTTCACAATCAGCTGGCACCAGGGTAGCACTTCATGGCAGCAGCCAGAGCCCTTATATTGTACACAGGACCCCCCCCCCCACCTACCCAGGGAGGGCAGTGTAGCACTCACAAAATCTCTGTGCCCTTCTTTTACACAGGCTAAGGATATTTACAATGTAATGGCCCCCTGCTGAGTCTGTTAAATTTCTACACTCAAGTTGACACAATGTATCAACCATAACAAGTATAATTAAATGACTTTTAGTATACCATGCAACCATCATAATCTAATGTTTGGGGTTTTTTTTACAGAAAAGTTTTATTCAAGGTAGGAAAAGAAACAGGTTCTGCAGAGCAAGTTCCAGCTAAGTAAAAGCTGGAAAAGAGGCACATCCTGCCACAGGAGGGAAGGCTGCCTGCAGGAGCTAGTGAGTTAGCACAGCAGCGCATCACCACATGGATTTAGTACACTGCCACCATGCCAGGGAAGCTCACAGTCATTTCCCATTCCTACTCCCAGGCCCACAACCACGCTCCAGTGTGTCCCCACAAATTCACCCTTGGTGGACGTTTTCTATAGGTGGGACCATGAGGGTCTTTGCAGCTGGTGCGTTTGAGTCCACCCTGTTGGAGAATGTGCAGTCTTCTCTTGCTTTTAATATTTCATGTAGAAATATACTGCATTTTTATCATCACTGTAGACATCTACTTGTTTTTTTTTTTTGGTACTGGGGATCAAACTCACGACCTTGCATTTGCCAGGCAGGCACTTAGGCAGCTGAGCTAAATCCCCAGCTCCTCTATTTTTGACTATTATGAGAAACATTGCTATCAACATTCACATACAAGTGTTTATGAGTGCACACTGCCTGACGGGTTTTTTGGGTCATCTTAGGGACAGAACACAGGGCCTTCACTTTAAGCTATATCCCCAGCCTTTGTTTTTGAGAATATGTATTTCGCTGTCATTAAATCCTGCCTGGGCCTCTGAGAGTGCTGTGAATACAGGCATGTGCCACCACACCCCGTTTAGATGTTTGCTTTCCTCTTGGCTCAGTATCTACAGACTAGGTGAGTTGTATAATAAATCTGTGTCTAACATACAGCATTTAAGGGATTATCAAACTGTTTTCCAAAAGACTGCACCATAGCTGGGTGGGCTGGTACACGTCTGTATCCCAGCACTCGGGAGACTGAGGCAGGAGATCCCTGCGAATTCCAGGCAGCCTGAATTACATAGCAAGACCCTATCTCAAAAAACCAAGGCAAAACAAATCCAAGTGGCAGCCACTTTTCCATTCCCATCAGCAACATACAAGCTCGAGGGATCTGGTTGCTCCACCTCCTCGCCACACCTGACAGACGCGGTCCGTCTAGCGCAGCCCTCTCAGTGGGCCTGTGATGGGATCTCATCGTGGGCTTCACTGGTGCTAGTGGGTAACAACGTTGAGCGACTTTTTATAGGCACACTGGCAGAGTGTGTGTCTGCTTTGGTGAAACGGCTGTTCAAATCTTTTGGCCTTTTTAAAAAATGAGTTCTATGTCTTCTTATTAAGTTGTAAGAATTCACACCACACTCTGGAAATAAGTCTTTTATTGTATATATGATTAGAAATGTTTTTTCAGTAAAAGAAAATATTTCAGAAAAAGATAATTGATACAATAAAAAATCATAAAGGTCAATAACAATTTAATTATCCTCAAAATTTTACTTGACTTTGACTATCCTAACAATGAAAAAAAGGGTTAACGATTTCAAAGTAAAAATTGGGGAAAAAAAAAAAAAGCTGGGCATGGTGGTGCCCACATGTAATCCCAGCACTCTGCAGGCTGAGACAGGACAATTCCAAATTCAAGCCTAGCCTGGACAACACAGCAACTAGGCAAGACCATGTTTCAAAATAAATAAAAAGGCTGGAAATGTAACTCACTGCAAAGACACTGGGCTCAACCTCCAGTAGCAAAAAAAAAAAAGGAACTTGAAGTGAAGCCAGCACAGGGGTACAGTTCTCATTTCTGTAGTCCCAGCCACTTGTGCCACTGAGGAAGGAGGATTATGTGAACCCAGGAGTTCAGCACCAGACAGTGATATAGTGAGATCCTATCTCAAAATCAAATCAAAACTACCCACAAACCAGAACCCCGGCACTCAGGAGGCTGAGGCAGGAGGATCACTATAAGTTTGACACCAGCCCAGGCTACCTAGTGAGTTCAAGGGCAGCCTGAACCACATAGTGAAACCTTGTCTCAAAAAACAAAACAAAATCTAAAATTAAGATATAAAAGTTCCAGCCAGGTGTGGTGGCTGACGCCTGTAAACCCAGCACTTGGGAGGCTGAGGCAGGAGGATCATTGCGAGTTTAAGACCAACCTGAGCTAGAAAGTGAGCTCAAGGCCAGCCTGAACTGCATAGCGAGACCCTGTCTCAAAAGTCAAAAAAAAAAAAAAAAAGTTCCTTAGTACACTGCAAAGTAATGTTATTATTTTTTTTTTGCTATATTTATTTTTAAGATAAAACTCATTTGGCATAATTTACACACAGAAACAAGCACCTGTTTCAAATCACCCACAGTGGTGGTGACTGAGGCTCACAGAGGGACCAGATGTCCACTACAGGTGCCAGGACCAGGGCTCAGCCCCTGCAGTATTCCTGGGGAGGAAGTGGCAGTGCCCACTGAGGCCACACCCTGCCCGGCAGCACAAACCTCCCTGCTTGTCCCCAAGGCCACACGGCTGCACCCCACACAGGCCGACCTGACCAAGGCCCACACCAGGCCCTGGACAGCTGGGGCTGCGCACCACAGAACCAGAAGTGTGGTTCACCCCCAGGGCCCTCCACCAGCCCACCCCGCCAGGCCTGCTTCCTCACTGCACCTGAGGAAGGAGAGGAAGAAGAAATAAGACGACCCACGGGACACCCCAACACAGGCACGCACTTTATTTCAGCTTCAGGCACCCTAGAGGCCGCCCTGGGCCCTGAACCGGGCAACGTCCTGCCTGGCACACACTCTGGCTCCTGGAGACAGGGGCTCAAGCGTGTGGACCCAGGAGGCCATGCCAGCCGGGCCCTCTCAGCAGGGGCAGGGGCCAGACTCCTCCCTGATTCCTGAGCAGGGCCAAGGTACAAAGCATACAAACCACCGTGCTACAGTTCGCTGGTTACCATGAAGCCGCAGTCCAGCCTGCAATGCTACTGCCCAGGCATGAGGCTCATTCCTGCTTGGCCCTGTATTGTCCATGTCCACTAAGAGTCCAACGCAGCCTAGTGGCCCTCAAGTCTGGTCACAGAACAGCAGGAGACAAGCCTTTGGCAAAGAAGGACACAGTCTTGTCCTGTATCTTGTACTGGTAGGTGAAGCTTCGATCCTGCTGGGCTGCAGGCCGCGATGGCCTCCTCCAGAGGACCCTGAGCTGCAGAAACAGACAGAATGAAAGGGGGGCAGCACTCAGTTGCCCATAGTGAACCCCACCATGCCTTGCTACAGCCTTCAACTGAGGCTGCTAATGGAGCCAACCTGTACAATAGACACTGAAGTAAAGATAAAGGCCCTCCCGCCCACTGCCATGGCCCTCTTTCCTTGTTACGGAAAACATGAGAGAAAAAAAAAAGAAGTAAAATGAAATCAAAAGTCCCTTAGAGGGCTGGGGATGTGGCTTAGTGGCACAGCTCCTGACTGTCAAGTGTGAGGTTGTGCGATTGATCACAGTACCAAAACAAGAGAAAAAAGAAATGTTTGAAGACAAAGAAGTGGCCATTTTGGAGAGTGGTTAAATGACTTTATGAAGTGCAAACTGCAATTGGAATCCAAGTCTGGCCAGCTTATGACAACTCCAAGCTGCAGCCTTCTAGAAGGAACACAAATAGTGTTATTATGTAATGTAAAGCTGATACTAAAAAAAAAAAAAAAAACCAAAACAGTAAGCATTTGTCCTGCAGCTTGTGCTCAGTGGAAGCAAGCAGGGCAAAGCTGACAGCAGATGAAAAATGTCCCCCAGAGAAAAACTGTGACAGTATTTGTACGTATTTCCTTTTGTCTTTTTTCTATGCAGTTTTAGACTTGTCAGCTAGACCAACATCACGCTTCACACATACAGCACGGAGGCTCACAGGGCTGGACATGGATGATTCTGCGGAGGGAAGGCCTGGCGACAGGGACAATAGAGCCCTTGACCGGCCTGCAGGACCTTCTCCCCGCCCTGGGCCACAGGCGCCCACACTGGGTTTCCAGGCCTGCTCCTTCGCTTCCTCTGCTGGATTTGTCTTCCAGCAACTGGGCCATGGCTCCAACCACTGGCTCGAGAGAGGTCAGCGTGGGGATAACGCTTCACAGGAGCCCCCGGGGACAGGGCAGGGGCAGCGCAGCCACCTCAAGTCCTTTCTGTCCAAGGAACAGTGGCAACCAGAATGTGCCCAGTCTGTGCTGTGCTGCAGTGGGCTGCCTTGTCTGCAGAGGGCTCTCTACTTTGGTCACAGTGGTGCCACCAAGGGAACGCGCCAGGTCTTGGCTGGTGCTCGCACAGCCTGCAGCCCCCGCCACCTGAGGGAGCAGCCATACCCCGCCGCATACCTGCCCGTGCACATCCCTGCAGAAGCCGGTGGCCAGGCCCTCGGCCTGCAGGACCAGGTGGCTCTGATGGCTGAGGCCACTCAGCAGGAGGTCGTTCTCCTGGTCCTCACTGTCTCCGCTGTCGTGCACAAGAGCCACCACATTTCCCTGCAGCCACACAGGAAAGGGAGCCCCAGGCTCTCAGTGCCGTCCCCACCCCCTCTGCACACCCTCTCAGGTCACCCTCCTCACGGGGGTCTAGGACCCTGATCCCAGTTATCTACAGGCGACTGGCACCAGCAAGTCCAACCTGCACTCCCGAGGGCTGGGGACACAGCTCAGGGGCACCATGCCTGCCTGGTGAGCTCCAGGTCCTGAGTTTGAGTTCCAGTACCCAAAGGAAAACAAAAAACCCCACTGACTCCCAACTTGCACCCCCAGCTCAATTCATGTAAAACCATGTTCGCCCTAGGCTTACTCCCCAGTAGCAACCCCCATCCCCACCAAAAAGAGACATCAGATGATTTCAAAGCAAACTCAAGGAGCCTGGCAGCATGAGGCCTCAGGTTTGTTCCCCAGTACCACAAAAAAAAAAAGTAAAAGAACCCAGGGATGATAATGTGCTCCAAGATACACACTGCCACCTGACCAGCCTTGCTGAACACAGGGCCAGTCGCTCCTTCAGCTTTGAGGGCTTTATGTTATTTTTTTGAGACAGGGTCTCGCTATGCAGTTCAGGCTGGCCTTGAGCTCACTTTATAGCCCATGCGGGTCTCAAACTTGCAACACTCCTCCTGCCTCAGTCTCCCAAGTACTGGAGGGCTTTATAACCTTTATAAGTGACAAGAATAAGGAGTACAGAGTGGACAGGTCACAGGATTTCTGTGCCACCCAGAGGAAGGCCAAAGCCCAGGTAAATAAACAAGAGACCACTGCGGGCAAGCTGGCCAGCCTGGACCTGCTGGGGCTCTCAGAGGTCACAGGTCCCCGTGGTACCTTCAGCTCTGTGCACACAGTGGCCCTGCAGTAGTGGATGAAGTCCAGCACCGCCACGGTCTGCACGCCCAGGCTCAGCAGCACGCTGAGGTCGTCCACCAGTAGCACCGGGTGCCTCCACCTCGCCTCCCTGCTGTCCTCAGGCTTCAGGGCCTCCCGCACAAACTCAAACAGCGGCTGCAGGGTCCCTGTGCTGGCCTCCCTGGGGACACAGCACAAAAGTCACCAGAGCTCATCCTCTCTGCTACTGTTTACCTGTGACCAAGTGGCACCAAAGAACAATACACAGCCCTCAGCAGTGTGGGAAACACACACACACATGTGGATAGGCTTACTCCACAATGAGTGCTCCTTGAGGACCACGAGGTACAAAACACTGTGTTAGAAACTGGGAGAACAGAGAAAGGAACAGCCCTGGGGCCATTAAGAGACACCTTGGTGGCACACACTTATAATCCCAGCATTCGGGTGGCTGAGGCAGGAAGAGCAATGTGAGTTTGGGCCCAACTTGGGCTGTATAATGATTTTCAAGGCCAGCCTAAACAGCATAGGGAGACTCTATCTCCAAAATAAAAACAAAAACAAAAACAGACACCATATAAGTCACACACTCCTGTGATGCTAGGGACTCGGAAGGCTGAGGCAGGAGGCTGGCAAGTTCCAGGCCAGTCTGGGCTACACTGCAAGACCCTATCTAAAAAGAAAAAAGAGAGACAACTCCACATGGGCTCTCAATCCTAGAGCTACAGCACCTGGTGAATTAAACAAGAAAGCCCCCTTGGGAGCCATGTGCTGGTGAAGAGAGTTAAGTGACAGCCTAGGTGGTGATGAGGGGCAGTGGTCTCAGTGCTGTGTGGATGGGACCTGCAGACACATGCTGGCCACCCCACCTGTGTCCCCTAATGAACACCCCAGCACTCATTTCCCAGCTGGAGGAGGAGGAGCAGAGCACAGGGCCCACGCCAACCACCCTACTGCCCCCAGTGCCATCGAAGAGCCCCAGCCCCGGTTCCCCTCACCAATGAGGACAACTCCCCACACCTCGGCATCAGGGGTAACGAGCCCTGCATTCAGAGGGAGAAGGGGCGTGTGTCCGAGAGGTCGCACACAGGGCTGGAAGATCAGCAGCCAAGTTGGGGCTGATGCTCAGAATGGAATGCGAGCTGGAGGGCCAATCTCAGCCCTCTAAGGAAAGACTGGTAATACCCCAGGCTGGGAGTCACAGCCTTCAGCTGCCTCAACTACTCACTCTACTGCTGGAAAGCAAAACAGCCAGGGATGATACACAAACAAGGGAGGGTGCCTGTGCTTCACTCAAATCATTCACAAACAGGCCGCCGCCCATGGCTCAGCCCTCAGAGGTGTATGCTAGGGCTCGGAGCCAGTGTATTCGGTCCACAGTGCCAGCAAAGGAGCTTCCTACAGCTTTGGAGACCACTGCACACCCTCGCCCCATGATGGGGAGCCCCAAAGCCAGTTCTGCCTTCCCACACGACAAGCAGGAGTCACACAGCGCCTGCGCCGGCCCATCAGCTACATGCGTCTGACCTGAGAAACTGCAGGGGGTGTGGCTCCGCTGGCGGCTGGAAGAAGATGTCCACTGAGGTCTTGAGAGCCTCGAGGAACACAAGCTGCCCGCGCTCTCGTGCTGCAGTCAGGCTGACTCCCTGAATGTGACAGAGGAGAGGAAGTTGCTACAACTCATGGGGGACCTGCCAGAGGGGCAGGATGGGAGCTCCCGAGAGGTACGAGCCATGCCCCACACACTCAATGGAGAGAGACTGTCCACCCTCCATGCACCTAAGGGTGCCCCACCCCAACCACAATCCCCATTCCATTTCCTTGTCATATTTTAAAAATGACATTTTCTTTTGTTTATGTATGTGCTTCCATGATTACCCAGTTCTAGGTGTGATTGGGCTAACTCTCCAACATGTTAGGTATTAGTGGGGAATCATTTTTGCGGCACTGGAGAACTTATTTGTATGACTCAACTACAGTTCTGACAGCCTGAAAGCTGCGGTCCATGAACTCTACTTTTCTAAAACCTCAGAACCACCCCGATCACATGCACTATGAATCAGGATGAAGCCGCGAGTCTGCCCCACTGCTGCATTACTTCTTAGTGATTCTTTGTTTTTCTTTTTCCTTTGAAACAGGGTCTCACTGTGTTCCCGACTCTGCTCCCCTCTGCTCCAGTGCAGCCTGGCCTACTTAGGTAAGTGCAGTATCGCGCCATGAGCAGGGGCCCCATGTGTGTGCTTCACAGGCCACCACTGCATGTGCTGTCTGGTGTGCAGATGACCCAAAGGTGAAAGAAAAAGTGGCCAGTCTGCAGGTGAGCGCAAAGAGCTTTGTCACCGAGAAACACATAGGCTCTGTGCCATGTGCATGTGTCAGAGACGTGGCATGCAACTCATGTTCCCGGACTCCACAGGAAGGTCTTCCTTCTCTGAAAGGGCAGGAAGGCATGTATCCTCTCCCTGCTGGCCAGTAACAGTTCAAGCAGCATATTAAAGATCACTGCTAGGCCTGGGAGTGGAGCTCAGCGGTCAAACACTTGCCGAGCATGCGCCATGTGTTGGATCTGGGGACAAAAATCTTTCCTGACGGGCACCCCAGTTCTCTCCCTAAGGCTGGCATACCCACTGCCCAAATCCCCAAATGTCTGTGTCCCTTGAGCTCCCATTCCCAGGCAGTTAAGTATAGGTCACTGGTCATAGGTCATGTCCCTGGACAGGTGAGCAGGTTCACTGGTCTCTATCTTTTTTTAGCAAGGGAGGAATCGAACTCAGGACCTCACATTTGCCAGGCAGGCACTGCACCACTGAGCTAAATACCTGGCCCAGTCTCTGCTTTTTTTTTTTTTTTTGAGACAGGGTCTCACCATGCAGTTCAGGCTGACCTTAAACTCTCAGCAATCCTCCTGCCTCAGCCTCTCGAGAGCTGGGATTACAAGGCATGTGCCACCACGCCCAATCTGCTATTTTATGCTTGTCTGCCCATATCTGATGAGATCAGAGGTGTTAGGGTTTGGGTCTAGATTTTGGCCCAGAGCCTCACACAATTAATTATAGGGGGGCAGGTTTTCAGAGGTGGTTGAATCTAGCTTGGGACAGATTCGTGGTCCAGTACTGGGATTAAGGGTGGAGTGCTACACCCACACTAGGAAAGGTAGCCTGCACAGAACATAAGGGACAGAAAAAGGTTTGTGCTCTTTTGCTTTTGTTATCTTCCACCCCCGTGCACCCCCGTTTGCTCCCTCCTTGGAGCCAGGGACAATAGTGGACTGAAACCTCTACAAACTGTGGGCTAAATAAACCTTTCCTTCCTTAACTTAGGGTGTTGGGTATTGTCTCAGCAATGAGAAAAGTAACAGACCAGCAAGGTGAGTCAAGGGACAGGCCACAATACATACTGCCTCTACCCACAGTGGAGTTCCAAGCCCTAGAGCAGTGATGGGGAACCTTTGAGAGCCCAGGTGCCTAAACTGCAGCCCACTTATTCATCACAAAGTGCCAACGCTGCAATTAACCCTGATACTGAGGCCTTACAACTTACACCTTTTGTCTCAGAAGAAAAACCACAGGTTCATCACCTCTGCCTAGACCCCCAACCTAGCAAGACTAAGCTGTGACCTCCAACCCAGCAGATCACTACGAAAGCCCACACTGACGAGGAGGTGGCCTTAAGTGGCCCGGAATCAGTAGAGAAGGGTTTGAGTCATTGACATCCACAAACAGCAGATCTGGTTCTGTACACTCAGTTAATAAACCATGCTGAGATGCTGCCTTCACCCTGCAGGTGACAGTGGGGTCCCAAGACTTCCTTAGCGTTTCCTTTGCCAAGTCCTCTACAGCCCAAACAGGAAAGGCCACCTCACAAGCACTCGGTACACGCTCTCAGGCTGGGGACCTCAGTGTGAAGGTCTGAAATGCTTACCAGCTTCTGTCCCACGATGCTGTAGTGACTGAAGGACTGGACAAGTGCCACAAAGCAGACTTTACAGTTAGCTAGGAAGCAAAGTAAGCTGATGGTGAATACATCCTCTGCTTACAGTCAGCCTGCGGGGACACTTTGCGACTCCAGGGACAAAGGCACTGAGGCGGACTGGACACTCAGGGACCCTGAGGGCTGACAAATTTGCTTCCAAGACATACTTTTTCTCAAATTTAAATTATGCCTAAGATCCCAACACTCTGGAGGCTGAGGAAAGAAGAGCGTAAGTTCAAACCCAGCCTAGGCAACTTAGCAACTTAGACCTGATCTTAAAACAAAAAATAGAAAAGGCTCACCCCAGAAAGAATGGCTGTTATGAAGAAATCACCCAATACCAAATGCTGGAGGGGCTGTGGGGAAAAAGGAACCTTCTCCACTGTTGGTGGGAGTGTAGACTGGTGCAACCACTGTGGAAATCAGTGTGGAGATGCCTCAAAAAACTAGCACAAGAGGTCCCATTCCACCCAGTTATTCTCCTTCTTGGTGCCTTCCCAAAAGATTTAAAAACATCACACCACAGCAATATATATGCACTTATGTTTATAGCAGCACAATTTGTAATAGCTACATCTTGAAAACAATCTAAATGTCCACAACTGAGGAATGGATAAAAAAAGACATGGTATTTTTCTACAATGCAATCCTACTCAGTCATAAAAAGGGATAAACTGGAGACTTTAATGGATGCAACATGAGACCATACTTGTAACTGAAATAAATCAAACACACATGTGTAAATAAACATCGTGTTGTCTCACTAGTATGGGAAACTGAAAGAAACAACATATGTATATGTATGTGTGTGTGTATATATGACAGTTATACTATTGATTTCTCTGAGTTCACTGAAGAGAAAGATTTGTGCTGGCATTATTTGGATTGAATGCAGATGTCTTGTCCTCTGGGTCAATGATTTGGGGACAATGCACAATGTATGTACCTTGATTGACATGTTTTGAAATTTTATTTTTTTCTTTTTTATTCTCTTTGAAATAAAATAGATTTTTTAAAAAGCAGGGAGGGGCTGAGGGTTTAGCTTAGTGCAAAGGCCCTGGGCTCAAGTCCCAGTTCCAAAACAAAACAACCAAAACTTTCACCTTATATTGTTGATTCTGAGATGTACTTCTGATGGATGGATGGATTATTAGATACTTAATTGTGTTCTATTGTGAAGTGTCTTTTTTTTTTTTTTAATTAGTGTTCCCATTTACTGCTGGTATACAAGAATACTATTCACCTTTTAAACAGTTTTATAGGGCCCCAGCATGGTGATGCACACCTGTAATCTCAGCACATTGGAAGCTAAGGCTGGAGGACTGCCATGAGTTTGAGGCCAGCCTGGACTACATAGTGAGTTTAAGACCATCCTGAACTACCCAGCAAGACGCTGTCTCAAAAAAAAAAAAAAAAAAAAAGTTTTACATCACACAGAAAACAAAGAAAGCACAAAGAAAGTCCAGTTAACCAACCAAATCTTATTAGTTCTAATAATTTATCTGTAGATTCTCTTGTTTTTTCTATGCTGATAACAACATTACATGAACATTACTTTCAAAGCTTTAAGATTAAACTGGATGGGGTGGCTCAGGCCTGTAATCCCAACACTCAGGAGGCTGAGGCAGGAATCCTGGATCACAAGTTCTATGCCATTACCACTGTCATGCTATGTGACCTTAACCAAGAGCCTAATTTCTCTGGGCTTCAGTTTTGTTTTATCACTTATGAAATATGTGCTGCCATACCTTGAGGGTCCTGTGCCCCACCACTATCATTTTCTGGTACTCATTTCAACTGTCCATTCCTTCTAGCCCTAGCAAGACTCTGTCTCAAAACTAAAAAAAAAAACTAAACAAGTAAATAAATAAAAGCTGTAAGTTACTGCAACCATGAGCACTATGGCTCTGCCTCATACCCTGGCCTGGCACAGGACATACTCCAGTAGAACCCACTGATAAATCAGTGTCTTTTGCTTTTTTAAAAATCTTTCTGACACAGGGTCTTGCTATGTAGTTCAGGCTGGCCTTGAGCTCATTTCGTAACCCAGGCTGGTCTCAAACTTGCAATGATCCTCCTACTTAAGCCTCCTGAGTGCTGGGATTACAGGAATTGCCACCGTGCCAGGTCAAGTCTCTTTTGCTTTTGACTCTTTGCCTAGCCTCTTTCCAGATGTAAACTGCAGGGGCCATACTCTTTAGGAAGCATCCACTAGCAAGGCAAAGTGTCAAAGGGTTAAGCATCCAGAGACTTCAAGATACGCAAGGACTAAGGAGCCACAAAACAAGGAAGCCACATGAGAACCTGAGAGGTAATTAGCACCTAGACATCAGGGACAGAGGGAGAAGATGGGAAGTGGGCACGCCGAGCACATGCTGCCCTGCAGGGTTGGGAGAGAACAAGATGCAGCCAGTACTCTGCTGCCTAGTAAAACAGCTCTTGGCTACTTAAACCCCAACTGCACTTAGTAAATGCCATCCCACTGCTGCCTGAAATAGGCTATGCTATTTTTCCTTTATTTGCATTGGGTTTCTTTTTCCACAATATCAGTGAGTTCCATACCTTTGAGGTAGAAAGAGAGAAAGTGGTGCACGAGGAAACTGCCATCTGTCTTGGCATCACAGAGAAGAGTTAGTTTCCCCTAAAAGTTAAGAAAAACACAGAAGTGAATTCGACTCCTGAAAAAGATCAACCCAGTGTAAAACTCTAGTCAACTGTGTCCACTCCTAAATTTCTACACCTAGGGTTTACTTTTTATTAATGTTGTATATTCTAAACTTACCCAAAAATGAAGAAAACAAAGCAAAATTACTTCTAAGAAACTATGATGAAAGTTACTAGTGTTGTAGTGCATGATGTACAAGCTTGTCACAGCCTACACTTTCTCAAGGCAAAACAGAATAAAACTGCTTCTCTTCCCCCTTGTCAGCTTAGTAACTCAGGAGCCAGTCCCTAGGAGGATGAGATTCTGAAGCAAAAATGCTTTTACCATCTGGCTCCAGTGAAAATCACAGACTGCCAGGGCTGTATGGGACTTTCAGGAAGATTTTTTGATCTAACTTCCTCTCTGATTCTCATGCCAGTTCTGCCCTATATCCTGGTGGCTGGGTCTCAGGGCGCTGGAAGAAATTGTGACAGACATCTCTGATAAAACACCTCTCCCAATGACTGTTTATCACACACACCACTTCCATGCTTTGTGACCTTAGGCAAGTGCTTAACTTCTCTAGGCTTCTGTTGTTTCTCTTTTCTCACTGGTAGGAAAGATCAAGCTGGGGACAAGGTAGTGCACCCTGGGAGGCTGAGGCTGAAGGATCACAAGTTCCAGCTTGGTCTGGGCAATTTACTGACTTGACAAGTCCCTGACTCGAAAAATTTAACAAGGGGTAGGGGACACAGCTCTGTGTAAAGGTCCTAGGTTCGATGTGCAGTACCAAAAATAAAAGATTGGCTCACACTGGCATGCTTTGAGCCTGCTGCGGCGCACTAGCGCTGCCATTTCCTGTTACCCACTCCAGTCCTCCATTCCCTCTGGTCCTAGTAACTGCCAAGGTAATCAGGATCATCTGAAGGCTTGAATAGACAAGACTCCTGGGCAATTAGAATACTCAAGTATCTCCTGAAAGCTACAATTTGCCTGGCACTAGGAAAGGCAGGTCACACTGCTTGAAGGAGCACTGCTTTTCATTACAAAGATGAAGAAGCAAGTCACTGATGTTCCTGGAAGAGGTAACTTCTGCATTACTTAAAATGTGACCAGCCAGGCATGGTGGCGCACGCCTGTAATCCTAGCACTAGGGAGGCTGAGGCAAGGAGACTGCCATGAGTTCGAGGCCAGCCTGACCTATGCAGTCAGTTCAAGGCCAATCTGAACTATGTTGTGAAACCAGGTCTAAAAAAAAAAAAAAAAAAAGTGACCACTGTCAGGTACCACGGAGTGTGAGAGGAGGGTGGAGAAGAGTGGCCAGGCTGTGCACGGTGCATGCGGGCTGCGAGCAGCTCTGAACGCCTCTATGGAACACCGCGAGGAGACTCGGGGGAGGAAGCAGTTAGTCGCATGAAGACGACAGCTGACCCCAACTCGCTCCCTCTGGACCTCTTCTGCAGCCTCCGCCGGGCGCGGAGACCCGGACCCCAGTGGGCAACACAAGGCTCCCTGGAGCACGTCTATGACAGTGACGCAAGCCAATCGTTCAGAGTTTCCTGAGGCCTTTTAAGGGTTCTCACGGTCTTTGCGAACACCTAAGAGCGCCGGGATTCCCAGTCCCACAACCCCGCCGAGCTGCGACCCCGCACCATTCCCAGATGGTCTGGGCTCGCGGCCACCGTACTCTCCCGCCAGCCCATGCGCGCTACTCCCCGGATGCGTCTTCCGCCACGCTCCCGGGACCCACCCCCTTCCAGGTCGCGCGATAGTTTACCTGCTCCGCCTTGTCTGGAGTGGTGTTGAGAAGGTTATTGAGTTCTGGGAACATGTCGAACTCCGAGGAAGTTGGCGCGGCGGAAAAGGTGGGCTGCTGCGTGTCCAACGCAGGGTAGATAACGTCACCCTCTGTTAGCTTCGCGCCATACAGCGCGCATGCGCACTGCCCTAGGCCCCCCCCCGACCACAGCCAATCAGGCGGGTGTTACGGCGCACGCGCGGGAGCGTGCCTCAGCCCGCCTTAGGGACCGGGATCCGTGGTGCGGCTGATCACGGGTGTCCCCTGGTGGTCGCGCGATGGCTCACTTTGTCTAATCTTTTTCTGCTCTTGGCCTCACTACCCGTGCGGTTGTCGAGTGCCTGCAGTGTGCCCCAGTGGCAACACAGTGGGCTGTGTTGTTGGACATGGGGCGAAGATGCTCACCCTCACAAAAAGCAAAAACACTCGAGTATAATACATACTGAACAGGGCATTGTATGTTGAAAAGGTCGATGGAGAAAAGCAAAAGCAGGAGAGAGTAACGATGGAGTAGGGGATAGGTTACAGAACTACAGAAATGTTAGGACAAGCCTCTAAAAACATCATGATTGAAACACCCTATCTGCCTCTCTCCAGGAATTTTGTGCTGAATTGCCTCTTCTTAAAATGGTTTTTTACCAGGTGGTCAACCAGTTAGAAATTCTCAGTTTCTTTAGGTCTTTGTCCAGATGTCATTAACCTGCGAGTTTCCCTGAGCACCTTATTTAAACTTCAAACTTCTTCTTTTTTTTTTTTTTTTTTTTTGAGACAGTGTCTAGCTATGTCATCCACATTGTCCTTGAGCTCATTATAGCCCAGGCCTCAAACTCCCAGCGATCCTCCAGTCTCAGGCTCCTGAGTGCTGGGATTACAGGTGTTTGCCATCACTCATAACTATTCCTTTCTCAACACTACATTTTCTTTGCTTTTATTTTTTCCATAATGTAGTTTTGTTCCAGCTCAGTCAGCCTCGGGTCACCAGATACAAATCTATAGTTCCACCAAAGTCAAATTTGTTGATTCATTTCGGTGAAAGATGTAGCACACCAGTGAAGCTTAGGGTTGGGTCTGAAGGCAGAGTTGTTATAGGATAAAGTTGAAATGAAGGAATGTTTTTATAAAGGCTCAAAGGAAAGCACAGCTGCCGGGTGTGGTGGCTCATGCCTGTAATCCCAGCGCTGGGAGGTGGAGGAGGATGGTGATTTAAGGCCACCCTGAGCCTCTAGTGAGACCCTGCCTCAAACAAACAACAACAAAAAAGTACAGCTGTGTGCACAGGGGTCAACATCTGACCTGCAAAGTGGACCCAGTGTGCTGTTTCTATGGAAACTGCAAGATTAAAATAAGCAGTTGTGAAATACAGTCTCTTAGCTGAAGCTTTGCACCTGGAATGGAAATCAAGGCTACTTCTCTGTCAAAGTGACTTAGATCCCCCAGGTGACACTGGGATGCTTCATGCTTACTGACAGGTGAGGGAGAGAAGGAACTGTTGAGCATAAACAGTTTCCAAACACATCAACACCAGACTGATTGTAATGCAGCAAAACAAAACTAGGCCACTCTATAATCATGTTGAACACAAAACATTTGCATTGTCCAAGCCACAAACTACCAAACATCCCCTCTCTCAGCCATACTTCTTTTTTTTTTTTTTTCGTACTAGACATTGAGCTACATTCCCTGTCCTTTTTAAATTTTGCTACAGGTTCTCACTAAGTTACAGTAGTACTATATTGCCCAGACTTTTAGTTGGGTTCAAACTTGTGATCCTTCTGGCTCTGTCTCTAGAGTTCTGGGGTCACAGGTGTGCACCATCATTCCTGGCTCCATGAACTCATCAGTTAATGCCTTGATGCAGTCCGCACTCTGAGAACACTGCTGTACTGGGATTCAAATGCTCCATACTCAAGTCCTTGAGGCACTCTTGATGTGAGTCACAGCAGGTCCAGTCTAGTTCCTGTCCCCTTAGCAGCTCCTTTAGGAGCAGACTTGGAAAGACTTTATCTTGGATATATATCCGGAATGGACTTTTTTTTTTTTTTTTTGGTACCAGGACTCAAACTCATAGCCTTTGCTTGCCAGGCAGGTGCTGTGCCGCTGAGCTATATCCCTGAGCCCCAGAGTGAAATGTTTAGATTATAGGCAGAGATGAATTTACCATGAAGGCAATAAAGCCAGTTAGCATTCATAATGTATTGCCTTTTTTGTGTGGGGGTGTACCAGGGATGAAAATCAGGGGTAGTTTAGCACTGAGCTATATCCACGGGCTTTTTTTTCATGGACTTTGTTTTGGGGTTTTTTGTTGTTTTGTTTTGTTTTGAGACTGTCTCTCTGTAGTTTAGGCTGGGCTTGAACTCACTTTGTAGCCCAGGCTGGCCTCAAACTTGCAGCAATGCACCTGCCTCAGCCTCCTGAGTGCTGAGATCATAGGTATGCACCACCACATCCAACTTCATGTTCTTATTTTTAATTTTATTTGAGACAGGGTATTGCTATGTTGCCCAGTCTGGCCTTGAACTCGTGATCCTCCTGCCTCAGCCTCCTTAAATGCCAAAATTACCATTCCTAGATTCAAGCTCCATTTTGATCTATAGGGCTTCATCATGTCCACTTTCTTTCCAGTAGTTGGGCCTCTGGCTCCACTCCTTCCTCCCTAGCAGAAACTCATGACCGTGTCCTTGACTCAGCACTCTGTCAGGCTCTTCTGGGGACTCCAGCAGGACCTGCTTCCCAGCTCCCAGCCTTGGATATGTCCTTCAGCCCTACTTCTGGATGCTGGCAACTGTCACTGTTGAAAACGTCACAGGGTCCTGCCTGGCCTTGGCTCTGTAGACTCTATATCAACAGCATATGTTCCCTTTGCCTTCCTGTCTCTAGATTGATGAGTTATTTTCTCCTGAGTGTCACCTGTCACCTCTGCCATCTTTGACAAGAATTTTCATAGTCTGGTGTTGCTGAACCCACAGAAGCTGCAGAATCCTGGCAAAAGAAAAACAGCTGGCAGGAGGGTGGGTCACCTCTGAATGCCCACCAGGGGGCAGCAGCCCCTGACAAATGCTGCGAAGGTCCCTGGAGCAGAGGCCAGGCAGGCATTTAGGTTGTCCCCTAGGCCACCAGCTGCCCCCGCTGGCCCCTGCCTCCCTGCTGAGAAAGCCCTGAGCAGTTCTTGCCCAGGTGTCCCCTAAGAATGTCCCTTAAGGATGTCCTCTCTTTCCCATACTAAAAGCTGGGGTCCTCACTGGGCACTACGGAGCCAGCTATGTGAGCACCTGTCTTGTCCTCACCCATCCATTCTGCCAGACAGATGGTTAGACACTAGTGGGCCTAAGGGACAAAGCGGGGGGTTGTCCCCAAATAGCCTGTGTTGCCAGTTATGTAAAGAAACAGAAAGTACTACATTTTTTGTTTGACTTTTTTTTTTTTTAATTGGTACTGGGGATTGAACTCACAACTGCATGCTTGCAAGGCAGGCACTTATGCTGCTGAGCTAAATCTCCAGCCCTTTATGTAAAGAAACAAAGACATCAGTGTCTAATGCATTTAAATCACTTCTAAGGTCTCAGACCCAAAGGCCCACTGGGCACAGTGACATCTTACATGGCACATGGCACACATTCCTTTTGACACCTGGCCACGGGCTGTCCAGAACCAGAACAAGGCCCAGCCATTCCTGGCTGCCACAGCCCAGTGACGTCAGGAAAGGAGGCCCCGGCAGAGACCCCCTGCCCGGGCGGGGCCTGCTCCCACAAGAACTTAGCTTTCCCGAGTTTCTGATGGGATTGAAGCCCCTCAGGAGACACTGACCACCTAAAAAGGACGAGAAGACGCCCTGCGACTCCAGTGACCTCTGAGTAAAT
>PVLA01010953.1:0-57821 GCA_004027455.1 Hydrochoerus hydrochaeris | reverse complement strand
ATATAAAGAAAATATAGAATACATGAAGCAGATTCAAAGAGATTACCAGGAAATTAAAAACTCCATTGAAAGCTGGCAAAACTCCTTAAAAGAAACTAAGGATAGACTATCAAAACTTGAAGACAAGTTTGCAATGTGTGATCATGAAAGGAAAGATCTCTTAAAAATAACAAGGAAACAGGCAATAACAATACAAAAGCTAGAAGACAACAAGCGAGTCTATAATTTAAGAATAAGAAATGTGAATGAACAAGCAGGAATAAAAACAGGCGAATTACAAAGGCTATTCATGGAAATAATTAAGGAAAACTTCCCAAGCATAGGAAAAGAAAATGATATTCAGTTATGTGAGGCATACAGAACTCCAGTCACCTACAACCAAAACAGAGCTACACCCAGACATGTAATAATCAAGATACCAGAAATTCAATATAAAAACAGAATAGTAAAAGCCATCAGAGAAAAGAAACAGATTACCTGTAAGGGTAAGCCCATCAAGATCACGGCAGACTTCTCGGCACAGACCATCAGATCAAGAACAGCTTAGAGCAAAGTGTTCCAAGCCCTGAAAGAAAATAACCTCCAGCCCAGATTGATGTACCTTGCAAAGCTGTCACTAGAAATTAATGGAGAAACAAGATGCTTCCATGACAAAGAGGAACTAGGGGAATTTGTGACCACCAATCCAACCCTACAGAAAATACTGAAGGACATTCTAGAGAGAGAAAAAAAATACCGGGATTTTAGGAACAATGGCAGAAAAACCTCAATGAACAGGACAGGCAGTAGAATAAAGGAGAAAAGTAGACAAACAATGGCAGAAAAATAGCATAGCAGAGATGAGGCAGAGAAGTTTGGCTATAATCTCTAACATAGATGGCCTTGATACACTAAAAAAAAAAAAAAAGACAGGCAGAGTAGATCAGGAGGTAGGGCCCATTGAGATGCTCTGTACAGGAACTATAATCAACCTGAGAGAGGGTTTATGGACTGAAAATTAAATATGAGAAAACAATGCTCTATGTGACAGTGAGCCAGAGAGAAATAGGAGCAACTCAACCACCACCTGCAGATAGGTTGGAAAGAGGATACTTATGTGCAGTAGAGAACTGCTCAGCAGGCTGGGGATTTAGCTCAGTAGCATAAGCACCTGCCTGGCAAGCACAAGGCTGTGAGTTCAATCCCCAGTACCACAAAAAAGAGAGAGAGAAAGAGAGAGAGAACTACTCAGTTATAACAAAATAAAACCTTGAGGCTTTTGTAGGTAAAGGAATACAACTTGAGATCAAGTTCAGGAGTGAGAAAGTTCAGAACCACTTAGGTAAAAATCAGGTTGCCCCCCCCCAATCTAAAAACTGAGGGAGTTGGTGGGACCCAAAATGTGCAGCACCCTGTGGGAAAAGAGAGGAATAGCCTAAAAAAAGAAGACAGAGGATATTGTTAATAGTGTATCAGGGTTCAAAACCCACATTATTCACAACACTGCTTAGATGGATTATATTCTGTTCCAGTTTGTCGGTTACAGTTGGTCTACTCTATAACTGTTCCAGTTGTCCCAAAAATAGCAGAACGGTAATCATCCTTGATTTCCTATTAACTTAATCTGAGGCTCTGTATAACTCATACTGTTTTACCATGACTGATCTTAATTGAATCTGGTTTGTTAGATCGCTGTTTTGTATTGATAGATCTTATTCAAAGCTGTTATGATTGATAGTATCAAGTCTCAGAGTATAGGCAACTACACTGAAGATGACAAGATTCACTAGAATATCCACTATGGTTTGATTATTACCTGCCTTTGAAGTTTTATACTGTCTACAATGTTTTATTTTTACTAATATTGTTATGTACTGCTATTCTCAATTATACTGCTATATTCATTTATGCCTGATGATATAGACAATTCTATTGAAGATAATAAGAGACAACACAGTAACCATTGTAGATCGCCTTGCACTGTGGTTTATATGACTTTTTGGTTTCATGTTTTTATAGGAATTTGTTTTGTTTTGTCTTGCTATGTTTTGTTTTTCCCTCTAATACAGAAAGGATAGAAATACATGTAGAGACTCATGCATGTGTATCTGTTTACAGTCTCACTGTTTGAATATCTACTTATCTACAAAATGCTTTAATTTTGTAACTTGAACAACTATTTCTAAGAGGACAATTTGTAATTTATCAACTAGTGATTTCTTATTGTTTATCTTTTTTTAATTCTGTATTATTTCTACCCTTTTCATGGTTTTTTCTCTTTAAATTAAAAAAAACTTGCACTTCAAAGGAAGCTATCAAGCAAGTGAAAAGTAGAGCTGGGGTATAGCTCAGTAGTGGATCATGTGCCTAGCATATAGGACATCCTTGCTCCCTGCTTTGATGTTACCTGGCTCCTTCTCCAAATTCAAACATACCCAGACAAAGGTATTAATTGCACTGACTGTGAGCTCTCATGGATCTCTGTTTATATCCCTACACACCTCTGCCTGTATGAAGGTATTTGGGTATATATATATATTCCTCGAGGACACCACAGTGAACAACCCAAAACAGCCAGCACAGTGTTTGGTACACAACGGTGCTCACAAAGGTCATGCCATACCAACTGAGGTGAATCCTATTTCGTTCCCAATCCCATCACTGCCCTTTTTCCCTAATGGCAGTTTTCCTGCCAACTAGCAACTACAGGCAGTTTAAACACAGCATTTAGAATACTAATGGATGAAAATGGGTTATGGCCACATTTGTTTCATATAAATTAACCTCTGTGAGTTTTATTGCCTTGTTTATCTTGACTACCCAGCTGTTGGTTGGCATATCCTACTCAGCCCAAGGGGTGGAAATGTCCCCTTGATATAGGGGAATGAAATTCCCAACCTACTAGATGTCCCAGTACGAGTTCATGTCCTCTAAAATTGAAGAATGAATTTTAGGAACAACAGAGGCTAATAGCAGAATACATTTATTGAGAGAGAGAAAGCTTCTGTCTGAGAGAGAGAGACAGAAGGGGTCCCGAGTGGGTTATCAAAGACTCTGTCTTTTCCAGGGACTTTTATGGAGTAAAACCACAAGGTGAGACGGGTCCAAGATGGGGAAAACATGGGAACTCCCAAGGCGGGCCTAAGGTGAAACAGAACCATGGTTAACCAATTAAATTAATTGCTCAGGTAAAATTGATTAAAATGGAGACAAATGGGGAAGCGAGTCACAGTAATCAGGCATGCTTAAAGAGCAGTGACCCTTCCTGTAGGGGATTGGGATGGTGACTCCTGGCTTTCCCAGGGTGATAGAGAACTATTTATAATATCAACCCTTAGGATGTGGATGTATTTGTTTGATCTTTTGTCTGGAGGCCTGTCCCACAGTAGGAGGTGTCTGTCTCCCCCACAGTTGCAAGGTATCTGTGCATCTACACTGGCTCCTTCAAGGACCTAGCCCTGTCTGAGTGCCTATAATATTTCTAACTCAGTTGCCTGTAACAAGTTTTATTGCCTTATTTACCTTGACTACCACGCTATTGGTTCGCATCCCCTACTCAGCCCAAGGGGTGGAAATATTCCCCTGACAGGGTGATGTCAGCCAGGGCTGTTGTGAAGAAGATGAGAAAACTTAGCAACTGAGATGGCAGCAACATCCTGAGTTGCTCACAGTGTCACCTCACTGGGACCCTCCTAATTCTTCCTCAATCCTAAATGTGCCAGCCAAAAAGTTGGGAAATCCAGCACAGCTGTGCTCTAACAAGATCTCAGGAAGAGGAGACAGGTAGAGTCAGGCCAACAACCCTCTTTCGGTCTTTCTGTCTTTCTGTCTTTCTAGGTACGACCGACTTCATCAGAAATGTTCTTTGATTTTCTAACCACTACTGCCCCCTAGTGCCCTAATTGACCACATCCTACCACACACACCCCCAGCTCTACCCTCCTATTCAATAAAATACAACGCAAGCCACAAATATAATTTTTAATCTTCTAATAGGCACATGTTAAAAGGTAGAAATAAGCAAGTAAAATTAATTTTAATAATATATTTTAACTCAATGTATCCAAAATATTAGCATTTTAACATATAATCAATATAAAAAAGTAATGAGCTACTCCACATTCTTTCTCCATGCTAAATCTTTGAAAGCTGGTATACATTTTTTTTCTTACATGTGAGACTGGACATTTATATAACTTTTAGTAAAGTAAATGAGACATGTACATAAACTTCCTATTTGTCCAGGAGTCACCCAGCTGGCAGGCAGGCAGAGGGACAAGTAGGTGGACCAGGGATCTGAGCAGAAATGGCTCCAGGGCATACGCTCACACAAGCTTTTTTTGTTTTTTAGTACTAGGGACTGAACCCAGGGCCTTTATACTAAAGTACATTTCCAGCCCTTTTTAACAACATTTTTGAGACAGGGTCTTGTCAACTCACTAAATGGCCCAAGCTTGAACTTGTGATCCCCCTGCCTCAGCTTCCCAGTGTGCTGAGGTCACAGTCATGCACCACCATGCCTGGCTCCACCTGTTTTTCTGCCCTTGAAAGACTGAGGCAAGGTGAGGAAGCCAGAATTCTACCTTCACCAGGAGCACCTGCCACATTCTGCAGGAGATCCCTTAATCCACAAGTGCTGCCTTGTTTCCTGAAACTTGAGGAATGACAGAGCATATTTTAGAGTGCTGGCAAGAGGGTCCCACACACACATGATGTTTACTTATAAGGTGTCTAAGATTCAGCATTGACAGAAAGCAGAACCCAAATTCTGGACCCCTTGACAACTCATTCCTCATGAGCCAGTTGGCTCACAGACAAACTCACAATGCAGAGAAAGGGAATTCTGGAAAATGGAAGGGGAAAAACCTTCTCCTCCTTTTTCTGAAAATGTTCTGTCAATTCTATGTGAGTTGGGGATAGAAATATAAATATTTGTCTGGGCCTTGGCATCTTGGAGACCCCTTCCTTCATTTTCAAAAGATCAGTCTCTCTCCACACCATGTTAGAATTTAGGGCGCTGGGCAACAAATCAACCCACTCACCTCCCTGGTAAGCAGCCATGGCTCAAGCAAGCAGTGGGTGACCCAGGGAGAGAACCAGGCAGCCAGCATCTCCCGAGATCCACTTCATGCTGGAACTTAGGGCACTGGGCAGCAAAGCAACCCACTCACTTTCCTGCTAGGCAGCTGTGAGCCTACTGGTGCACAAGCTGAGAATCAAACAGCCCTCCCCACCCCAACCCGTTAGCAAATGGGAGCCAGAGGTCTGAGCATCTCTTAGGATGACTATATGCAATATAAAATTTTTTATTAATTTTATTTAAAGAGAGGGGGGAAAAACAAAACAGAAAAAAGTAGAAACAATACAGAATTTCAAAAAAAATAAAGAGTAAGATACATTACATATTGTCTTCTTGGATATAGTTATTCAAGTTACAAAATTAAAACATACAAAGTGGACATTCAAACAGGCTGCAAACAGTTCTGTTCACTGATCCAACAAAAACTTAGCAACATGGTTATCAATCCTACACACTTAAATATATATGCAGTTATATCCTTTAGAGCACTTTCTTTTCCTCCTTTTGTTTTTTAAGTCCATTATCTGTTTAGTTATATCATGTTTCAGGTTGCTCAGTACCTTACTGGTCTGTTTTGTTGTTATTTTTTAATATTTTATTTTATTTTATTTTATTTTATTTTATTTTATTTTATTTTATTTTGAAGGTAGTAAAATACAGCAGAACAAGACAGGACAAAGTCAATTGAGGCAGTGCAGTGAAATTGGTACAGAACCTCACAGAAGGTTGCTGGGATAACAGCAATAGGTACAATAGTATATCTGGTTTTCTTCACAATAGTTGTTCAGTCAGGGAGAGCAATATCGAAGGAAATACTGAAATTATAAAAACAGAATAGTCACTAGAGTAATACCATTGATCAGAACAGAGCAAAACAAAAATAAAAATATTTGCCTTCAAAGAAATAGCAGAAGAAAATCCCCCTTATTTGCTATATTGCATATAGTCAAACTCACAAGAGATGCTCAGATCTCTGGCTCTCACTTGCTAGCAGGGTTGGGGATGAGATGGATGTTTAATTCTTAGCCCACCCACTGGTAGGCTCATAGCCACCCACCAGAGCAGTGAGCTGGCTGCCTGTTTTCCCAGTGCCCCAAGTTCCAACATGGCAGGGATCTCAGGAAATGCTGATATGGTTCTTGCCGTGGGGTGGCCACAGCTTGGGAGGCTACAGCCACTTACCAGAGCAGCATGCTGGCTGCTGCCTGTTTTCCCAGCGCCCCAAGTTCCAACATGGCACAGATCTCAGGAGACACTGATATGGTTCTTGCCCTGGGGCAGCCGTGGCTTGGGAGGTCACAGCCACTTAGCAGAGCAGCGTGCTGGCTGCTGCCTGTTTTCCCAGTGCCCCAAGTTCCAACATGGGGCGGAACTCAGGAAACGCTGATAACCATATGCAATATAGCGAATATGAGAGATTTCCTTCTACCATCTCTTTGAAGGCAAATATTGTTATCACTGTTTTGCTTTGTTTTGATTAATTGTGTTGCTCTATTCAATACTCTGTTTTGATAGATTTTATGATGTTCTGTATTTGGTTTGATTTTGCTATACCTGATTGAAAGGACAACTATTGTGAAGATAACGAGATATACTATGGTACCTATTACTGTTATCCCAGTAACCTGCTGTGAAGTTTTTTTTTTTTTTTTGAGACAGGGTCTTGCTATCCAGTTCAGGCCAGCCTTGAGCTCACTTTGTAGCCCAGGATGGTCTCAAACTTGCAACGATCCTCCTGCCTCAGCCTCCCGAGTGCTGGGATTACAGGCATGAGCCACCACACCCAGCTGCTGTGAAGTTCTGTACCAATTTCACTGCATTGCCTCGATTGGCTTTATTCTGTCTTGTTCTGTTGTATTTTACTAACTTCAAAATAAAAATAATAAAAATAAAGATCGGCCTCTCACAATCAGCTGGGGAGGGAGAAAGATCTTCCCTCTTCCTGTATGTTTTGAGACAAGGTCTCGCTATATAGTCCAGGCTGGGCTTGAACTCACAGTGATCCTTCTGCCTCAGCCTCCTGAGTGCTGGGATCAGAGGTGTGAGCCACCATGTGCAGTGAAAGATCTCCCTTTACTTGCCCACCATGGACAGTCTTGGGAAGGTGGGGCATCTCTACTTAGCCATTAGTCTTGAATAGATGAGCCCATAGAGTGTTCTGGAACTATAGGGCTGTCCAGCCCTAAGTAGGAATACAGAGGGGCAGAGTCTGGACTTGCCAGCCAAGTGCTTAAACCTGGAGAGGTAGGTATGGAAAAGGCTTGTCCCTCTTGGCAGCCTCGTCCTTGGAGCCATGGGCCACAGCACCCACAGAGCAGGGTCAGTTTGCAGGCACAGCAGCTGTACTCTCTGTCAGTGGGCATAAGGAAGCCCTGCTGGCCTTCTTTGCTTTCTTCTTCCTTTACTTCTTTTTCATCCCAGGTCCCCACTGATCACACCTAACTCCTTTTCTTGTTTCTGAACTGCTGCTCCTCTAGTTGGGGAGGTGGCTTCAACCAGGTTGATGTTGGCCACCTTGTGGGCTTTCTTTTTCTTTTTCTTCTTCTTGGCCTCCTTCTCCCCTGGACAGGGCTGTGGAGGGCTGACTCCTGGAGAATGTCATTGGCTGACACAGCTGCCTCCCAGTACTGCTGCTACTCCTCAGTGTTGTCCTCGCTGCTGGAGCTGGAGAGTTGTCAATCTCAGCAGGACCAGGGAGTAGCATCATCCTCAGGGTATCTGGGGAAGAATGAGAAGAAGAGGCAGAAATGAGGCCACTTCCTGTATCTTAGCTTTTCCTGGCTCCTTCACTATTTCTGAGATGGTGACACAGCTGTGCAGCAGTGTGCCCAGCTTCTCAACTATAAGGACTCAGAACTTGGGGTGGTTTGCAGCAAGTTTCCATCTTGCTCGTACTCATCCACCTTATGATTGAGGCTTGGCTGGGAGATCAGCGACTAGTTGTTTGTAGCATCCACTTTTGGTTTCTCCATTCCCCATGGGGGCTGCTTCAAGCCCCCAGCTGGCATAGCTATATGGTGGCACCACACCATCTCCTCCACATTGCCACTGCTGCTGCTCTCAGACTCACTCATGGTGCCATTCAGCTGTATATACATCTTACATCTGCAGCACCTCACTTTATACAAGCCATGGGTCAAATGTCCAACAATCACATGGGGTTAGTGGCAACTGTTCTTGTGCCCAAATGAAGGGCCTAACCAGTGCTATCCCATATCCTGAGCCAAATATTTTCTCCCTGGACAAGTCCTCTTCCCTGAGTTCCATCTTCAGATAACTGGCTTCCTGCTTGTCATCTCCATTTACCTGTGTAACTGAAATCTTGGTAAATTCTCCAAAATTATATGGCTCATTTTCCTCTCCAAGACCCAGGTTAGGCCTGTAATCCCACTTGTAATCCCAACAGTTGGGAGCCTGAGACAAAAGGACAGCAAGTTTGAGCCCAGCCTGGACAATTTAGTGATTTAGTGAGACCCTGTCTCAAAATAAAAACAATAAAGTGGGAGAGGGCCTGGAAATGTAGTTCACTTAAAATTGGGTTCAATCCCCAGTGGTGGCAAAAAATAAAAAAATTGTAAAGAAATATCAACAATTTCCCACAACCCACTCCAACTCAAGTAATGGAACCACAATACAACCAGTTGCTGGAACTAAAATTTAGAATTATGCTTTTCCTTCACTCCTGCCCACATCCAAACCATCATCAAGTTCTGTCAGTTCGGTCTATAAATATACAGGTTGCATACTCATATCTGAAAACACTTCTTGGGTACAGAAGTGTTTGAGATTTTGAATCTTTTTGATTTTGAAATTTTTACATATTCATAATGAGCTATCCTGAGGATGGGTCCCACATCCAAACTGAAAATCATTTATGCTTCATATACACCTTATATGCACAGCCTGAAGATAATGCCATATGATATTTTTAGTGTGCCTATATTTTGACTGTGACCCACTGCATGAGTTCAGGTATAGAATTTTCAACTTGTGGTGTCATGTCAACCCTTAAAATGTTTCAGATTTCAAATTTGCAGATTAAGGACACATAACCTGTACCTGTTTATTTCTACCCCCACTGCTACTGCTTAGTCCAGAGCAACATCAACTTGTCTGAACTATTGAATGATTTCTCACTGCTCCCACTCCCACCTTCCATACCCTCACTACGCACCCACACAGAACACCCAGAGGCATCAAGGCACTCCATGGCCCTCATTCCAGCAGACTGGCTTCCTGATGCCATCTGATTATATCTAAATTCCTCAACTGGCTTTGCCACACCCTTCATTACCTACTCCATTTATTTCATTGCCCACCACTTTCCTACTAGCCATATGCCTCAAACTTACTAAATTTATTTCCATTTCCTGCTCTCTCTTTCTGAAACATTCTTGCTCCAGATCTTTGCACAACTAGCCCTTCTCAGTATTCAGGTCTCTGAGCAATCTTTCCTCACCAACCTTTCTGTAACAATATTTTTATCCTTAATCATTTTCTATGCCTAAAATCTTGTTTTCATATTCTAAGCATTTATTACTCCTTGTTTAGTGGGATGTTTTCTGTCTCCTTCCAGCAGAACATAAACTCCATGAGAGAAAGAATTTTCCTTGTAGTGTCCATCTCTGTTTTACAACTAACTAGAATATCTGGCAGGCAGGACAGTAACCTTTGAATGAGTAAGTAAATGAGTGAATATTATTCCTCTGTTTCAAACACTTTCTACAGCAGGATTGGCTCCTTCTCCTTCAGGTCTTAAATTATATGTCACCTGCTCAGAGAACCATCCCAAACTTCCCAGTTTTAGTCTGTCTCAGCACCCTCTGATAGCCTCATAGCACATAACCAGTCTTAACTTTGGCCAGTTGCTTACTTTCTCTTTTGTCTTCTCCTACTGCTCTTATTACCACTCCTAGACTGCACTACAAAAACAGGGGCAATAGACTGTAGCATAAACCTGGCATGTAGATATCCAATAAACACTTGTTGAATGAATAATCACATCTTCTTGGTACCTCCTACACTGTCCAAGTAAATGATCTTATCCTACTTGTAGGAAGCCTGCCTTGCCTTAGTCTCTTCAGCAGGCTTTCAGGGACTTCAGTTACAGCCCTTGCCTCACTATACCACTGAGGTATCTTGCCATTGAAATGAGCTGAGTACCTGGCTTCAAAGAAGATAGAGTAACTGGGGTAGAAAAAAAGAGGACCATTGTTTCCAAGTGTATGCCTCATGCTCATCCATTCCCCTCTCTCTCTACCCCTATGATCCTCAGAGCCTTCCTTCCACCAAGGGCCCCAAAAGCTCACCCAGACTGAGCTTGTGTCTACTCCCACCTCGAATGGCCTGGTCAGACAATGAGGCATTTCAACTCTCCCACCAGCCAGATTAGAAAACAAGACCTGTTCCTCCATCTCCACACTGCAGTAGGACAGAGTTCCACAATATCCTCAGCCAGGATCCTCTCTCAGAACTCTTCCTTCCACTCGAGTTTTAGCCCTGAGAGATCATGGAGCCCAAGTTTGTCACTGACACAGAAGCCCAGAGACAAGTAAGGACTTGCCAGGGTGTAACAGGAAAGGCCAGAACCCCAGGCTTCATGGGTAAAGGGAACAAATATTGTTACCCCTAAAGCCCTGCCTTTCCTTCTTTTATTGTCCCTTCTCCACCTCAGGAAAACCATAAGAAGTATGTGAGAACCTTCTCATACCTGAGCTTTTGCTTCATGACCTCATGTCAAACCCCAGGTATGGGGCAGAGTAGGGGAGTAGACGTCAGGTAATGGAGATTGTTTTGCCATTTGAGACAGGTACTTAGTTGCACTGAGATCCACATCTGTTAAGCAGTTTGTAGAAGGACACACAGAGCAGCAGAAGGAATTCCAAGGCCAGAACCAGAATTTGGTCTCCAGCAGTTCAGGTTCAGGCCCCACTGTGTCTAATCCTCCTAGAAGCGCCAGGATATGGGTCATTCCTATACCCAAACTGACTCAGTTTGGGTATAGGCACCAGATTAGTCCAAATCCACAGCCTCTCTCCCAGGTCAGATTCCTGACTACAGGATGAAGAGTTGAACTTAGAAGTATCTCCAACTCAGACAGTGGGTTATGTCCTTTCCACTGCAGCTCTGCTCTTTCCACTGCAGCTCTGCTCCAAGGGTCTTGTCAGCAACATTGTCCACTCTTCAGAAGGACCAAGAAGATGGGGCAAGGGAGATTCCACATACATCTTGGAACTTTCTTTGTCCTCACTGGTTACACGTCCAGCACACCAGTACATATGTGACAAGAGTTATCTATGGCCAGGGGATCACCTGGCAAGAAATTCAATAACTGACTAAGGAATTGATGGAGAAAGTTTGTGACCAACACGCTGATGGTTTCACTGAATGAGTTGCTGAGTGGCTGACAGGATGACAGGATTGGTCAGAAGGTTGCTGCAGGTGTGCCTCCGCCCCGCCTCCTCCCGTCCTAGAACCAAAGGGCTGGAAGAAGCGGGCTGCGGCTTGCCCCAGACGTCTTAGAGCCCCTGGGCAGCTCAAAGGCACCACCTCAGGCCACGCCCCCCAGAAAAGGGGTGTGGTGGGCGGGAAGACATTTGTTGTGGGCTTGGCTAAGGGTGGGCGTGGGCTTTGGGGTGGTTGGAAGGGCCCGGCGCAGTGCTCCGGTAAACCAACTTTGGGGATGTATCCCCCCCATCCCACCCCACTCCCCACCCCCGTCTTCTTCGCTTCCTTTGCTGGCCCCCTGGTCCATCCTCCTTCCCAGCTTGAGTGGGCGGGTCCCCTCGGAGCCTGAGGCGCACTGCAGCCCTGTCCACCGACCTGATTGGGTGAGAGAAGTTTCCGGCTTTCCCCTAAGATCCCCATGGCCAACTGTGCATTCCCGAAGGCTCCAAGGACACTTTGGGTGCCGGGCAGATGGCAGAGCACGATAGGAGTCAAAACCCCAGCATCTGTGGGATCTCCCAGAAATCCTGAGTACGGTACAGTTTGGGATCTTGACTGAGAGACAGGGACTATAGTCAGTGGAGTTTGCATTGTTTCTACAGCTGGGCCCAGAATTAGCTCTCGTCTCCAATTGCTCCTTCCTCCCTCACTGCAGGTTCACCTGCAAACTTGCCTGTCTTCCTGAGGGCCAGTCTGAAACGTGGTGATCATAGCAAGCCCCGTAGGGGGCAGCAAAGGCCTGGAATTGGTACCAGAATCACACACACACACACACACACACACACACACACACACACACACATCCGCCATGCTAAACCAAGAAAAGATGGAGCCATTCACAGTGAGAACTGAGGTCCGGAGTGGCAGGAAGGTCCTGACATTAAGAGGTAATTTGAACCCTGCCCCAGGAGAAAAGGAAACAAGGCAGAGAGCAGACGCTGAGAGAAAGGGGCCTCATTGATAGTTCAGAACACAGATGCACTCGTACCTTGTCCCATGTGACTATTCCGGGCTTTTCTTCTCTGTTTCCTGTAAAATTAGGAACAAGAAGGATGCTTGCTTTACAGGATGCTCTGAGGGCTAACTGAGATTCTGCTTGGAAATCACTTAGCACGGTACCTGGCATGTCGTAAGCCTCAGTACTCACATTAGTAAATGTAAAGCAAAATGTCATGGGCCACCAAAACTATGCCTAACATCTGAGTGTGATGTCTCTTTAGTGTCAGCTTGGCTAGATTACAGCTCCAGTTACTCTATTAAATACCTTTAGTATTTGTAGATGTAAATAATGTCTATTATTCATGACTTTAAACATAAATGGCATCTTAGTCTAGACAGGTGTGACTCAGTCACTTGGAAAAGTCTTAAAATCAGGACTGAGAAAAAAAATCTGCCCATAGACAGTAGCTTCACTTTTTGACTCTTGCCTGTGCTTACTGATTTCAGACCTACCTAGCCAGTTCCACAGTTCCTCAAATCAACACCTTGCAACAAATCTCTTACTGTAAGTCTTCTACTAGTGCTGTTTCTCTGGTTCAGTCATGATTAATACATTGAGAAAGCAGTGTATATGTATTTTGAGGACACGCGGGGCTTAATCTTTACTCCTGTGTAAACCCCAGACCTTTTGGGGTGTAATAATTGGAAACTAGCAAGACTATGGTTGCTTATTGGTGGGGCTGGGCATAAAGCATTGAGGTAGACAAGGGCATATGGCCCCTCTACCTCCTCTGTCTCCTAGACCTCAGTCTAATGGATGTAACATGGATGTTTGTCTCCCAAAGAAGGCCAAGTTCATCCTCTCCCTCCAGTAATGGGTATAGGACTGAAAATGAAACCGATGAACCAGGCATGCTTTTTCCCTAGGAGCCAGCTGGTGAGGAGGAGGCCTTCTCCTTCAGCAACCAGCTGGTCTACAGGTCCTTGTACCCTGCCTCTCCCATCTCCCTTCCATCAGACTGTGTGTCATGCACCAACCCACACTTCTGCCCTCCTGCCTTAATTTTAACAATCACTCATATTCATCAACTAGATGGAATACCATGCTGAGACCTTTATTCCTCTCATTTAGTCATCTCAGTTTAAAAAAAAAAAACTAAATGGCAAAAGTTATCACAGTCACCATCCCATTTTACAGACAAGGAAGCCGAGAGACCAAGCCATGCTCTTAGCCTTCTACCTTTTCTTCCTCCTGAGGAGAACTGCTCCAGGTACAAGATGAGCTGAACACAGCAGCAGGGAGAAAGATGCTGTCTCCCAAGTGACACCCTCCCAAGCTAAGAGGTCTCATCACTTCTAAAACTGTTTAACCCTCAGCCCCTATAGTGATGGTAAGAACAAGGAGTTGCTGACCTAAGAGCACTTAGAGCTTTACAGGCACTCAGGTTCTCTTCCCTCTTAGACAAGTGAAACATCATCTGCAGGGAAAACTGGACTCATGGGTCAGTAAGCTTAAGTGTGAGAGCTAGTGCTGCCAATTGCATGCTATGAGCCTACAACAAGCTCTGAAATACATCTAGCCCTTGGTTTCCTCATCTGCAAAACGGGCCAGTAAGGACACACACACACACACACACACACACACACACACGGTTTGTATGAACACTGAAAGAGCTAGCATGCACTGGCACACTTTGCTCTATGTTTAAAGGACAGTGTGAACTGTTGAAAGCAAAGGCCCCGTGCTCCAAACAGCAGAGACTGCCATTATTGCTACGCATACCCCACCATCTCTTCCCAAAACAACCCAAACAAAAGCCTACTTTTCCCAAGGCACAACATTTGGAGGGGCACTTCCTTTCAAGGCTGACCCTGAGAATGTGAGCCTTCTTAAATGTTGCCCCAGGCAGGTCTTCCTCTCCTCCCTCTTCTGAGAATAACTATCACTCCCCCATCCCAAGTCACTTGGGTATCAGTCCAAGTCTTTCCTTATAACAGTCCTTCAGCAAATCCTGTCAGCTCTCCCACCCAAATATATCCACTTTGTCCCTCCGTCTCACAACCACCAGCCAAACTCCCTCCTTGACAAACTACTCTTCCCACATGGCAGCCAAGGTAAGATTCTAGCAATGCAAACAGAATCCTATCTTTATTACTTAAAACCCATCCACAGAGCATCCCAGTGTTGGGAAACTGGAGGCCAAAGCTTTAGCCTTCAAGCCTTGTAAGACTTGGCCCTGATATCCTGCTCTCTAAACCTTCATCTTGAATTCCACCCCCTCCTGCTCTCTACTCGGCCTCCCCACCTTTTCTTCTATTCTTTATACTGTGCATGCTCCCACTACATATACTGTTTCTTCTGACAAGGTCTTCTCCCCACTCAACCTTACCCTTTAGTTAACTACCCTTTGTAGGGTAAGTTTCTGGGCCCTTCTGCCCAAGATGTTTCTGGAACCTTTTGTTAGATATGCCTCTGATGCTGAGTATCTTCCCTTTGGGAAACTACACTCAATCTATTCCATGGTATACATTCAGGTCACTCTGCAACTACCCTTATCCCACCATACACAAAGGACTCAGCTCCATTAGGACAGGAACCAGGGGTGGTTTTACTCGTCCTGGTATCCCTTATACCTACACACAGGAAGAACAGAATCTATACTTGTTAGATAAGCCATGAGTGAGGCAATTAAGTCAGGTATCTGACTAATTATGGGCAGGGGCCATACGCCCTGGTTTGCATAATAATGGTGCCCCTGTTCTTGCTCATGTAACCCAATTTGATGACATGTTATACAATCACCTACCTACTGTTTGCCTCAAAGATTCTGCTCTTTTTCAGCCCCTCACTTGTTCCCACTTTTTCCCAAAAAAGGCTAATGTTTTTTCTTATTCCTGACACATCTTTTTCCCTTTTTTGCCCTTAAACCACAGAAATGTATAAAGATTCTGTTTACTCATTTCACAGCAGAAGTGTCTTCCTGGAGGGTTGCTATGGTGATCAAATGATGTCATTGTTCTGGTAACAGTTGCCAAGGATATGAGTGATGTCACTTCCAGGAGAAGATTCCCATGGTAAATCATCTCAGTAGAACAGAGGGTAGTCAGGAAAGTAAAGAGGGTGGAGGGCGGATGCAGAAGGGACATATGTAAAGAACGGAAGGAAGAGGGAAGGGGAGGAGAAATTCATGAAAAAAAGGCCAGGAAGAGGATAAGGACCTCTCCTGAGCACTTGAAAATAATACAGAATCTCAGAAATGCAAAAGTTCTCAGAGACCACCAGAAGCAACAATCTCATTTTTACAACGGTGACTAAGAAGCTTGGACTTGCACAAGATCATACCACCAGTTTACAAGCGATGTTACAGCCATGCCATCAGTAGATTTGGATGGGGAAATAAAGGACTCCTTTCAGTCATTTCTTTTTAAAAATTCTGGCCTTGAGTGAATCAATTTTTCATGAAGTCAATAAATTCTTACTGTGAAAAACAAAATTCTTACTGTGAGTTGTCTGCTAAGCCTGGGGAGGAAACTGAGAGACATTTTCAGTTACTTTGTATTTTTGTTGTGTTCCCCATTAGTATATTAGCCCCAAAAGAATAAGGCTCATGTCTGTCAATTTCCCTTGTATCTCCAGCCACCCACCCTGTGTCTACAACATAATAGCAGTTCACTAGAACTACTGAATGAACAAAGGGGAAATAGCCAGTGCCATTGTGTGGTATACATCCACAGTGCTGGATCTCAAAAAGGCTCACAGTAGTTGCCAGGGAGAAGGATTTTAAACAATTTGGGTAAGGCAAAAAAAAAAAAAACTATTTCAAATGAGAGATTTAGAATTTGAGCAAAAATAAGAACAAGTTGAACAAAGTGGATGCAGTTGGAGAAAAATTTCAACTGGTGATGCTTCGGCCCATCTCTTCACTTACATCATGTAGCACTTACGGGAATGTCACTTTCTGAAGTGCAGGAGCTCCAGTGATTAGAAGAAAGAAAAGCAGGTAAGGTCTCAATTGCAAGATATGCCTGTGAGTTTGAAGCCAGCTTGGGCTATATAGTGAGTTCAAGACCAGCCTAAATGACATAGTAAGACCCTGTCTCAAATAATTAAAAACAAAAACGAAGAGGGGGAATATGCCTGGGAATAGGGGTAGTACAAAAACCAATTTAGCAGCAGAGACAAACATAAAGAAGAAAGTAACTGTGCAATCCCAGGACTCAGCAGGCTGAGGCAGGAGAATCACTGAGTTCAAGGTCAGCCTAAATTACATAGCTAGATCCTGTCTCAAATAAACCAAAAAGAAAGAAATCATGATTCTCATCAGGCAGCCTAATGATTCAGCCTTATAAGCACCAACACCATAGTGTTGATGCTTGAAGCTTATATTTTATATAATGTTAGTGCTTGTCTGATAGTTGTGAGGCCCTCCTGAGGGTTGAGAACCTTCTCAATCTCTGTATGCCATGTAACTTCTATGAATATATGGGAGGGATGTGTGGAGGGCTGACAGTACAAATGCAGCCTGCTTTACCTGAAAGACCCAAAAGCAATCCTAAATTTGGGGATCCCAATTGACTTAAAACAGCTATTATCAAGAATTCTAGCTCTTTTCCCAATACAAAGACATAGACATGACAAGATTTAAGGAGCTACTGAAAATCTGAAGTGATAAAACATCAATTTAAACATACCTTTTCAAATATTTCATTTCTAACTGAAAACATTAAAAGCACTGAAAAGCTGGGGATGTGATTCAGTGCTATACCTAGCATGCACAAGGCCCTGCATTTGATCTCCAACGCTGCACACACACACACACACACACGCGCGCGCGCGCGCACACACACACACACACAGAGCAGTGCAAGGGTCCCCAGAATGTGATGTTTTTCTAGTCTCAACCCATACAAGAGCATGGCACCTAGTAAAGTATCATGAATAAGGATTTAGAGAATCTGAATGCTATTCAAAGTTATCTTGTTTCCTTGGACTTGTTTCCTCTGCTGTAACACTGAAATGAACTCTTCTTAACTCTTTCATCAATTTATCTCAACAGGATGAACTTTAAGACATCTTAGGTATAGAACTGGAAGGAAACCAAGCTGGGCATCATGGCGCATGCTTGTATTCTTAGCAGTAGGGAGACTGAGGCAGCAAATTAAATAATAACCTGTGCTACATATGCCAGCCTGAATTGTATAGTGAGACCCCATTTCAAAAACAAAACCAAACAAACCTGGAAGGAAACTTACTATGCCATAGAGAAACCTTCCGGGTTTATGCCAATGTATACTTCCCTTTTAGGGCCTCTAAGAACCTCATTCATTAAGCTAATTATGTATCTTCCAACTTCCCCAAGCCCCATTCCCAAAGATACCTTACATATGCTGAGTACTCAGAGTTAAAATATAATCGAAATCCCACACTTGAGAAATGAGACCTGAGCTAAAGCGGCATGATTTGCCTAAGATCCCAGCCCTTAGCAGCATGGCTGTGCTAGGGCCCAGCTGAGAGCAGTTAGAACGCTAGTCATGAGGAAGGTTGTCCTCTACAGCTTATTAGCTGTTAAGTTCACACACTTGCACCTAAACTTCTTCATCTGTAAAGTGGGGCATCCTTTTTTTTTTTTTTTTTTTTTTTTTGGTACATTTGCAGTACAAGATTACATCCCTTGTGGGAAACTGGTACATTTGTAATACTGTGATTCTTTCTTCATCTCCTTCCTCTTCCTTCCTCCCTTCCTCCATCTCTTGGTCTTTTTTGCAAAAGATCTATTTCCTATTATCTTCTATTTTGCTCTTTATATTTGGGGTTTCTCACATAACAGAAAATATGCAATATTAAGCCTGGTGTCTGATTTACTTAACATTATGATCTCAAGGTGCATCTGTTTTCCTTTATGGCAGGGTAGTAATCAAAGGTGTATAAATACATATTCTTTATCCCTTCATCTACTGGTGAACATACAGGCCACGTCCAAGATTGAGCTATTATGATGGCCGAGAACTCAAAGTGAGTACTTCAGCAACTGCGAAGGAAATTTGAAACCTAAGAGTAATTCTGGTCTATTCACTTATCAAAGCCAAGTGTCTTAACTACATAAAGGCTATGGTAGTTGGGATCACAGTGTAAAGATACCTGACCTACTAAGGTGAAACTCAATAACCATTTTTGCTTATAATTAGGTCAACTTGAAATGATTCAGAGAGCATTTATTAGCGTCTGGCAGTCAGTTTTATTTCCCAATTTAAAAGTAGGTTAAATCTCCTCCATTCCTCAGAGCTCTGTGCTCCATGTTATAAATGTAAAGGCAGAGCCTGGGCTGTGGCATTGTCACCAACCTGGTGCTAAGCTTTAGCCAAGAATAAAGTGTTTAAGACCTTTGTGCAACTGAACCAATCCGCTAGAACACCTTTGATTCTGGATACAATGGAGATAATATCCTGAGACAAGGAACTATCACTTGAGGTTCAAATGATAAGGTGGGGCTTCAAGAGACTCGGGGACAAAGCAAGCTGGGAGAATGTTTAAAAAGATTTTTGTTTTTTGGGGGGTTTTTTTGTTGTTTTGTTTTTAAAGTCAAACTGAGGTTTGCTTGTTCCTTTGAAAGAATACTTTGGGCTGGTGATTTAGCTCAGCAGAGTAAGTGCCTGCCCCGCAAGCACGAGGTCATGAGTTTGATCCCTGGTACAAAAAAAAAAAAAACTTAAAAATTTCTTAATAACCACTAAAACTTATTTCAGGAACCCAGATTTGCCGGTAATTAACATTTTATTATATGTAATTAGGAACAGTTAAGGACATGCATAAGCTTGGTATTTATGTTCAAACAAAGTATCAACATACCAGAGTGGACTACACTACTGTCCCATGTTATGCACAGACCACAACCTTCAGAAGTTCCATACTGTGAAGGACAGCATTTTGCTTTTATAAGATTAGTTATCAAGAAAAGTGGCTAAGAGAGGCTATGGTAGTTGGGTTCACAGAAAACTAAAACCCACAATCTTTTAAATGTATGCTGCAAAATATGCAATGCAATTAGAGGACAGGAAATTCTGGACATCATAGGACCAATGCTTTACTTTTGAGACTCTAACCAGGATTCAAAATGGTGACTAAATAGTTTCTTGTGAGGGAAAAAAATCAAGACCATACACAGAGATAATATCCCCAAAGCAGCATTTATTTACCCTTTGAATTCCAAAACATTTATTTTAGAAGTCTGGCATTTCATAATCACCCATTTTGATTAATATGGGCTGACACACATGGTGCTGTCAGGATACACAAGGACAATAGCCAAAGAGCTACAAAAAAATAAAATAAAATCCATGATTCTTAAACAATCGCAACCAAAAAAAATTGTACGTATCAAAACTTTAGATGCATTGCATTGAAAAGATCTGTGCACGTCATAATTTAAAGAGGCAACACAAGGTGCTACTGAAACCTCACGTTAAACAGTTAATTATAAAGCTGATGGAAAGGAACAAGTTGTCTCTGTATCAGCTTCCCTTAAGTTTTCCATTAGCTGAAGAAACAGGTGGGAGGGTTGAATTCATTTTTGCATGCACAAGATGTACTGCTTAACAAAACACTATCAGCTTGTTTTAAATATCAACCATAGCCTATGTGGCTAATTCTTTCTAAACTCCCCAATTACTTTCACCTGGATTTGCTATAGATCAACAGGCATAGCAAAATGCTTCATTTAGAACACACTTCTCTGCACAATTCGAAAAGGGAGCTCTTGTGGGCTCAAAGTAACCACCAGTCCAGCAATGCCCATAAATGTTTATCTGAAACTGCTTCCCAAGGGACAGGAGAGCAGATCTGAATAGCTGTGCTGCCAATACAGATAGGTTTAGCACTAGATATTTAGTGATTGTGGCAAGGAAGAATTGGTGATGATGGGGGTGGTGAGTGAAGGATGGGCCAGGGACCCAAAAGATCTTCAATTGCCTTCTCCTGCTTCTTCATCCTGCTGGTCACTTGTCCAGAGGGTAAGGTTGTCTCGCAGCAACTGCATGATGAGTGTGGAGTCCTTATAGGAATCCTCATTTAATGTGTCCAGCTCAGCTATAGCATCATCAAAGGCTTGTTTGGCTAACAGGCAAGCCTGCTCAGGTGCATTCTGGATCTCATAGTAGAACACAGAGAAGTTGAGGGCCAGGCCCAGCCGGATGGGATGTGTTGGCTGCATGTGCTCTTTGCTGATTTCAAAAGCTTCCTTGTAGGCTGCCTCAGATGCTTCAACCACACTATTTTTCTTCTCTCCAGAAGCTACCTCTGCCAAGTAGCGGTAGTAATCACCTTTCATTTTCAGATAGAACACCTTGCTCTCATATTGGAAATCATTGCAGTTCTTGATGAGGAACTTGTCGAGCAGAGCCAGGACATCATTGCAAACTGTCTCCAGCTCCTTCTCAATCTTCTCCCGGTAAGCTTTAACTTTCTCCAATTTCTTTTCATTTCCATCAGCCATGGTTTTCTGCTCGATACTGCTAATGACCCTCCAAGAAGATCGCCTGGCACCAACCACATTCTTGTAGGCCACAGAGAGGAGATTTCGATCTTCATTGGAAAGAGGTTCATTCAGCTCTGTCACCTGCAGAACCCCAAAGAGATAAACATTGAGAGCTAAGTCTGAAAACCTCAGAAATCCTCTCTTCAACATAATCAACAATCCTTCTCAAGAACAGGATTATAGACAAGCCATTTTGGAGAATAAAAGCCACTGTAGACAAAATCAACAAAGATATGTACTCTACGTGAAGGAAACTATAACTATTACAACTCAAAATACAAAGCAACAGAGCCTTGGGATATTCATAGTTCAAGTCTTACATAAGACGTGGCTTTATTTTGATAGAATAATAAGTATGATCATGCAAAGACTCTATGATGGTAGTACACGATGGTAAGACCTTTGCCCTTTGTGGTTATTCTCCACAAATGCTCCCAGCTCTACCCCAGATCAAAATGGACAATGCATTAGTAACTGTAAATGCCACCAGCCTCAGCTAAAACAAAGCAAAGCTACTCAGTGCCATATTTACTCTAACTTACACCATGGGAACACCTGACTGGCCCCTGGAGTTAGGAAGCACTAATTATTTCAAACAGAAGGGTGAACTTTCACTTATGGTTTATTTCCCTTAATTTTGCATAAAGCCAACTCCACGTGAATCAGCTATCCAACTAGTATAAAGAGCATTAAACTTTGCTGTAGGCTGAACTGTGAACTTCTACAGAGGGCAAGATTTTGAGACACACAGATACACTCACACACAATACACTCACACAGAACCATCTGTGACAATGGAGGTAGAGACTGAAATGATGAAGCCTCTGTAAAAATGACCAGTAAGCACCAGAAGCTAAGAGAAAGTAAGAGTTAAGGTTCTCCCTTATGGTCTTCAGTGGGAGCATAGCCAACTAACACCTCCATTTCAGAACTTCTATTTCTGTTGCTTTAAGCCACTCCATTGTACTTTGTTCAGCATCCTAACAGACTTAAAACCAGAAAGCTCTGATTTGATGCCCAGCATAATCACTATCTTGCTTAATGAAGAACATTTTGCAGCCCCTCAAAAGTCCCTATCTTCTTCAAAGTAGAAAGATGTCTTATTATGATTTATTAGGAAAGGTGTATAATTTTAAAAGAAAAGGAAAGTGGGGAGATAAGCCACTTAGGAAACCATAAGAAATGGTATTACTTAAATCAAATTTTAAGAATGAAACCTGCACCAACAGAGGGAAAATGTTTCAATTTCAGGGGAGAAAATTATCAATGCCAAATTCAAATAACATCCTTAAAATGGATTAAGAAGACTGAGCAGTAAACATTCACAAACTTTAAACAATAATGGCTTATTCAAAGAATTAGCGGTTTTAGGGGCTGGGGATTTAGCTCAGCAGCATAAGCGCCTGCCTTGCAAGCATGTCACTGTGAATTCAATCCCTGGTACCGACCAAAAAAAAAAGAATTAGTGGTTTTAAAAATTAAATGTAATCATTACAAAAATGAGAAAACTTGTGAAAAGTCCTTACCAAGTAAAACACATGTCTATGTGGCCCTCCTTCCTCCAAACCCTACACAAAATAGGACCTATTCTTTTGCCTGCACTAGTCAACCAAAATCCACTTCCTTCTTCAATATAGTTTTTACCATGTTTCCCCCAAAATATCATCTAGCAGGAAAATAATCAGCCTTGAAAACTAGAGAAAAAAATGCCAGCATCAATCAGCCTACCCTGAATGGCCATCATCAATAAATCAAATAATAAAAACACCGTATTTAAATATACCAAATATTTCTTAGTTAAGCTCTGGCTTAAGTTCTAAGAACAATATTTGCTTGCTTAGTTATGTTCATCACCCTCAGCTGACGCTGACAATGACTCATTCAGACTGGCTGGCAACCAGATGTTATTATATAAACACTAATATTCCTAGTAACTGTAAATGATTTTTCTAGTGTAGGTGTCATTATAAATATTGCCCAATAGCCTTTTTTGGCAGTTTATTCCAGATGAAGGAAGACTATGCTAATATGAATTCCTGAAACTCACAATTATACTTTTTAACAGGATCAACCTCATGCCTTCCCATACCCTTTATCAGTACTCAGGAAAAAAAAAGTCTTGGGTCTGGAAACCTCGGGGATCATTTGGGTTGGTCGTCTTTATTTTAGAAAAGCTGTGACTTGAGGTCACACTACTAGCTAAGAATAAACTCAAAATGGTATCTAAACTAAGACAGTATCTCAGTGTTGTTTTAACTTGCATTTCTCTAATGGCCAGTGATGTTAAAACATTTTTTCACTTATGTATTGGCCATCTGTTAAATATAGTATTTTTAATACTCCTAGATCATAATTAAGTTAACAAAAGAAACTTATGTAATGTTTATTACTTGACTGAATTTTCCCCAGATTGTAAAATTATTATGTCCCCACTCTACCTCACCCCCACCCCCTGCCAAAATCAAGAGCCATCAAAAGCCACAAAAGAAATACTGTTTTTCTTGACTGGTTATACTTACTTTAAATAATCTCCATTAATGTTAGTTAAAACTAAAATACAAGAGCCAAAAGAACAAAAAGTTCTATTTTCTTCTAAGAGAAGCAGACATGGGAGGCAACATATGAGAAGAGCCATGATACACTGGCTAGTCCCAATTATGCCACATTATCGAATGAGCTGGATGATCACCTGCAGAACTTAAGATATTGTGAATTGAATTCAGGATTTTACCCTTGCCAGGCAGACACTGTACCACTGAGCTAAATCCCCAGCCACCAGTTTCTAATTAGGAATACAAAACAAAGATAGACTTTGAGATAGCAGAGACCTGTACCATGATTCTCAACCTTCCTTTCACTCCCCAAACCAGTGCTAAACATTCATTCTGACCAACTTCAGCTGCTCTCAGAATAGCCATGTTGGGCACTAGGTCTTCATAATCAGTCACCTTTTAGGGGCTGCCCCCTCCCCATCTGCTCCCAGCCTGATTTGTTGCCTTCCTCATCTTCCCATCTCATTTAATCCTACTTACACCTTACCATTACAGAAAACCTTAAACTGATTGACCCTTTCCATTTTTAAAGATACCCTTCCCCACTTCTTTTAAGGACTGGACACTCTGCTGGCCATTTTATTTTTGCAGTGCTGGAAATTAAACCTAAGACCTTCACACACAGGTACAACCTCAAGCCTTTTATTAAGTTTTGAGTCAACTGTCCAAGTTGGGATTGAATTTGCAATCTACCTTCCTCAACTTCCCAGTGCTGGGATTGCAGGCATATACACCACCATTCCTAGCTAAGCTAAACTATACCCCTGAAGCCAGTATCTTTACCATACTGCCTTCAGCTGTACCAGATTTTTACCCTGGGATACCTGTTTCACTTATTTGCTCTGCTCTGGGACTGCACATTACTAAAGGTCACAAATAACTCAGCCTGTTGCCAATTCATTTATCTTCCTATGACACCATTTGCTTACTCAAAAATCCCTGGGGGCCTCCTCCCACTACTCAAGGCAATAAACTATGTGAGTAAAAATAGATTCACTGCCAAAAATAGAACAGTGACTATTTAGGAAAATTTGAAGTTCTTTATCCGGTAAACATCCAACATCAAAATACTGAGCAAAGAAAAATGCCACCAGAGACAGTCATAGTGTCAGCCAGGGGTAGTGTTTCTTGTTCTGGAGAGCTCGCCTACCCTTCATAGCTACACACACCCACACACACTACTGTACCATCCTTTAGTTACCCACACCCACATGCTATCAACTGGCTTTTGATATGAATTTATAACAGAAGAAAACAATTCTTGTGAACAATTAAACTAACCACATCATAAAAACCAGTCTGTTTGGCAAAACCCCGTGTATGTTTAAAAAAGTAAACCAGATATGGTGGTACACATCTATAATCTCAGCTACTTAGGACACTAAGGCAGGGGACATCCAAATCTGAGATAAGCCTGAGCAATTAGTGAGATACTGTCTCAAAAAAAAAAAAAAATTAAAAAAGGGCTGGAGGGCCAGGCATTTGGCTCAGCAGTTTAAGGGCCTATCTGACAAGCGTGAGTTCATGGGTTCGATCCCCGGTACAAAAAAAAAAAAAAAAAAGGAAGAAAAAAGGGCTGGAGATGTAGCTCAGTGCAAAAGCCCTGGGTTCAATTCCCAACGGAGCTGAAGACATAGCTGAGCTGTAAGAATACCCATATGTATGGATGCTTTTTTGGCTATTTTCCAAATGTATGCCTAGGAATTGAGGATCCTGCCTGGCCCCAAGGCAGCAGACCACCCACTACAGGCCTATCGGCAAAAACATCACCAGCCAAGGCCAGGCTGAGCTCCTTATACTCACAGGGGGCTGCAATTCTATTTGTCCATGAGAGAGAACTTCAAGCTCAAAGCAGCCAAGCTCAAGCCACTCTACCTTAATGTTAATGAAGTGAAACAGCTACTCTTGTATCATTAAGAAACTTTTGAGTCTCACTGATTTGACCAGGCTGGCTTCAAACCCATGATCCTCCTAGCTCAGTTTCCCATGTAGCTAGAATTACAGATGTGAGCCAATGTACCTAGCTTTAGATTGTTTTCTAATCAAGCTTGACAAAATGGCTTATATTCAAAGAATAAAAATGTTTCATAGGCCCCATCTGTGTTAAGTAACTGTGACTGATTATTAATAATGACAAGGATTAATACTATATGCCAGAATATAAGCTATAAGCATTATCCCTTAGCCTCATGGAACATTTCACAGTGATTAAAGTGAAAGCTCTGAATTCAAAGGTTCCAATCTTAGCTTCACAACTTACTAGGTGTTTGACCCTGATATAACCAACTCCTGTATGTCTCATTTGTAAAATGGAACTACTAACAGTACCTATCTAGAGTTGTTACAAAAATTAAACGTGAGCCAGGTGTGTAGCTCAGTAATACAGTATGTGCCCAGCATACACTAAATTCAATCCCAACACCAAAAAAAAAAAAAAAAGATTAAATGAGAAATGTGCACATGGGTTAACAGCTAACATTTACTAGATGTCTAATAAGTAAAATGATACAGTCCATAAACTTACTACAATATGGAAAACAATGGGGGTATCCCTCAAACCATATTTCTGTAGAAATGTATGTAACACTATAGTCTACCACTAATATAAAATCTTAAAGATGAGGAAAATACATTTTTGGTTTAAGAAGTATATATTGGGGTCCTTGGCTATTGGAACTCTTCTAGGGATGATTTAGATGAGGTCACAGCTCCCATTTCAGGGCAGCAAAGCTGTATGTCTGTTGCCACCTGAAGTACTTTCTCTGTAGTACTGGCAGTAGAACCCTAAGGCCTCAAGCATGCTAGGCAAGTACCCTACCAGCAAGCTACAACCCAAGTCCAGAGTATCTTTTAATTTGGTTGAACTATTACAATAATAATCCAGGGCCCTTTTCTTCCTTAGCCCATATATGTCAAAGAGGTAATTACGTTTTTTTTTCTTTTTCTTTGGAGACAGCGTAGTATGTAGTTTACGCTGGCATCACACTCTGAGTAACCGTCCTGCCTCAGCTTCCCAAGTACTGGGATTACAGGCATTCACCACCACGCCTGACAATAATTACATTTTAAACCACCAGTTAGTAAAACCAGGGCTCTTTAGTTTTTATGCATTTCAAGCAATAGCACAGTAATAATGTGGCTTTAAGATTTCATATTAATCGCAATTTTGCTATACCTCAAAAATCATCCTTAAAATTCGCAAGAATGAATTTGTGATTCTGTCTCACCCTGGGCCACTCAAGTGTTCTCCTTTTACATACCACCTGCTCATTTCCCCACCTCCCACCATCTCACAGCTGTTGGAATAAGAACCTTTTGCCACTGCTTGAACCAAGTGTCTCTTCCTAGCAGACTCAATTCCTTAACTACAGTCTTGTTTCCTGCACTTACGATTTCTATATTCTTCAAGTCCTTCAAACATTTCTCCTTATCCTGTCAACATTTAAGTCTACACAGAAGTGTTAAAACAAACTATACTATCCCACATTTTACATTTTTAACTTTGTAATTATTGTCTATGTTTTAACATAAATGATGACTTATAGTAGTAAGAGATACAACTAAATGTCCACCCATAATTATCACTGAGTATTTGGTTACTTTCTCTTGAAAGTAGCCAGACATATGTATGTTTTTTTTTTTTTGGGGGGGGGTTGTTTTTTTGAGACTGGTCTCACTCTCCATCCTCCTGCCTCTAGTGCTGGAATTACTAGTACATGCCACCATGTTCAGCCGATAAATTATTTCATAGTTCTTATAAGATGGTGCTACATCCATTTTTCAGATGTGTAGTCATTCAATAGCTGATCTAGAAAGAACTTAGGGTCTATAATTGTTCACATTTCCATGTAAGGTACTATGTGTGTGAAGATACTTCTTCATTAAATTTCTCTTCAGAGATTTCTTGGAAGGGTGTGGTGGCACATGCAGGTAATCCCAGCATCCCAGGAGGCTGAGACATGAGGACACATTTAAGCCTAGCCTGAGAAACCTAAAGAGATACTGTCTCAAAATAAAAAATGGGCTGGGGACATAACAAGTACAAAGACTTGGGTTCATCTCAAAAAAAAGAAAGGAAGGGAGGGAGGAAGAGAGGGAAAAAAAGAAAGAAAGTTTATTTCCTGCCTCATCAAATCATGGGGTGAAGCATGGAATTGTAGTTTTCAACTGATTTGAGGCAATACCAGTTTCTAATAGGCATCATTTTTCTTAAGGCTTACCAACACTGTCCTCCAGGTGACGCTGGTATATTAAGAAACATCAATCATTAATGACAGACAATATTATTAGGTGACCAATTATAAAGACAATAGAAACATATTAGGAAATTAAAGGAAATGACTTAGTAACATCAACATTCCTTGTTTTATGGTCTGAGGACCTGAAGTCAAGAGAGATTTAAGTTTCAAGGTCACAAAGCCATAGCATTAAATCACTCACTCACTCAGGTGCTCTGCTCCACCTTCCCATGAGTGGGCTACTCACCTGATTTTCCACCATCCTGAAGAAAGTCCACATGAACCCAGAGGTTCAATATTCCTAAAAGTCCTAATTTTAAGGTAAATGATACAATAAAATGGAGACAGTGATCCCAGTAATATTAAGAATTTTAATGTATAAACACCAATTTAACACAGAGAACATAAGAAAATTCTGTCTACTAATAAATATATTCCATTTAGATAACATAAATATTTAACATAAGACAGGTGTACTGACAATAAAAAAAGTTCTTACTTTTTAATAGGAGTTAACCTGGAATGGTTTATACGTTATGATGACAGTTAAAGGCTAGAATTTTCAATGTTGGATGGCTTTCCCAACTCATTAATCATTGCAGATTATGGATTGTTAATGAATTTCCAACACAATGAAGGGCTCATTATTTCACAAAATGCTTCCTTAAATGCCTCATAGAAAATCTGTAGACATCTTCCTTTAAGTCCCATCCCCTCTTTCTTTTCACTATCTTTATTCCCCCCCTGAAAGTCTCCAAACACTGCAGCCTTCAAGTCCCACTCAAAGGATGAGTGAAGTAACCAACAAAATGTCCAGAAAGGCCTCAAGTTGTATATAGTTCTGCCGACAGTTAAAAGTTGTTGGTTAACTATCAGTTAAGGGGTTTGTGTAAGTGCGACTTGCTGTGTAGGCAGACATGTGTTTTCCAAAGAAAATTAAGCTTTAGGGCCCTTTCCAGGGATATGCATTCCTACAGCCAGTTATATTTGTGTAAAATTTGCAAAATTGCATTTTAAATTCACTTTTTACAAAAGGACTCCCTAGCTTAAGACTATACCCTGGTTTGGATAAAAACCTCCTGTCTAACCCCAATCACATACCATAAGGCTGAAATCAGGATTACCAGTGCATCAACAAATGGGCCTCGGTGTTGCTGGTTTCCTACACACTTGGTTTGGATGTATAACACAAGGACACCATAAGAAACGTAACGAAAGTATCTTTCTTACCTGAATAATCCTAAATACTGACCCTATGTATTTCTTCTGATGTTAGTATCACAGGCCTTGAAATAAGTTTTTTGAATGAGTTTAAATTTTAGGGAGCTCCTAGCTGTAGTTTTTAACATATCCCTTTAAGAGGCCAGCCAAAGACGTATGAGCAGTAATTCTCAAACTTAAGTAGGGTAAAAACCACCTATGAGCTAGTTAAAACGCAGATTTCTGAGTTTCACACACAAGATTTCTCAGTCTTTAGTAGGTCTATGGTGGAGTCCAAGGGGATGCTCCAAGGTCTCAGGAGGTTGTACACCGGAGGAACAAAGCAGATAATGGTCACTTACTATGACCTTGACACACAGAAGTAATTTTCATTTATAACAAAAACCTAAAATAATGTGAAGAGACAGTGACAATGTGGTAGCAACCGGATCTCAAAAATCTCAAAAATGCAGGTGGTGTCTAAAACATGGTATTTGCTAGGGTGTGGCTGGGCACGATTCTTTCACCGGAAATCAAGTCACAAAATCCACCTACACGGGGTCTCCGGAATGCAAAGTCACACACGGTCGTCATATCTATAAATCAGCTCTCATTTCAATCCCTATAATCTAACACGGAGCTAAAATGGGCCCCACACCCTCTGTCCCAGCCCTCGTCCACACCTGTACTGTAGAAAAGGGGTCTTTGAACACAAAGCCAGACCCCGGGCGCGAAAGACGGAAAAGGGACAATGCAAGTAGTGGGCAGAGAGAGCCAGAAGAGACAGGGCGCCACTTGCTAGGTGTTTCTGTATTACAAGTTGGTGAATGGTGGACGGCGAAAAGGTGAGCCTCCGAGTCCCGTAGAGTAGTCTGGAAGCAGGAATGTGGCTCCCTCCCGGTTCCTCAGGCATCCGCTACCCTGAGCCCCCGAACAAGGATGTCGCGACCCCCGCCCGTCTCCCGAAAAGCTGCCTCCCTCAGACCCGCGCCCGCGCCCAGCCTCAGGAAATGGCGCAGCGCTCGGAAGCGCGGGCTGCGAGTGGCCGCGCCCAGCGGGGTCCCCCAGAGCCGAGAGAGACACCGCCCCATCCCTCCCGACGCCCGGCTCCCGGCCGGCCACCCAGGCTCCCGGCGCGCTCACCGCCTTCATGGCGGAGGCCATGTCGTCGTAGCGCTCCGCCTGCTCGGCCAACCGCGCCCGCTGCAGCAGCTGTTCCCGGTCCCCCATGTCGCTCGCGGCTTGACCTCGCCTAGCGCCCCACACAACTCGCTCGCTCGCTTGCTCGCCCGCCCGTCCGCTCCCGGATCGCTGCAGAAGCCGCGCACGCGCACTGGCTCGCCGGCCGGCCGGAGGCTGCAGGCTGCAGGCAGCGCCGCAGCTCACGCCCTCTAGCTGACTCGCCCCGCGCGCAGTGGCTCACGCCGCCGACGCCGCGTAGGGAGGAGAAGCTGCGGCGAGGCAGAAAGGGTGAGGGGGAAGGGAGAACGAGAGGACGCCTGCGCAGTGGAAGCGGCCGGGCTTGGCAGCGGGGAGCGACGGGAGTGGGAGGGGGGAAGGGCGGGTCGGCCCTAACGGTCTATTTCAAGGTGACGTCACCTACTATAAATAGCTGCGGTCGCAGCTGCCCCGCCCGGAAGCCGCGCAGGCGCCCTATGAATGCTGCATTTTACCGCCGCAGAGGTGAAGGTGGGAGAACAGAGAACCGGAGTGAAGTCGGCGAAGCGCAAGGAGAGCAGAGTGGTGATGGTGGGAGCGCACAGCCGCGGCCCCGCCCTGAGAGCGCCACAGAATACACTTTAGAGACCTAACTTGAGAAAGGTCCCCCAAATCGACTAAGCGCGAGAAGCCCTGGGCGTGGTGGGCCCGCCCCGCTCCCCGCGGGCTCTAAGCCCAGCCGAGTCCTTTGGCTCCGCGGGCCCCGCACTGCGCCTGGACCTATGGTGGTGGGGTTGGGTCTGGCCCTAGGGGAGTCCCCACCTGCACACAGTAGTCCAAGGCGGCACAGCTGCCCTCCCGCCCTGAGAAGTGGCCTTGGACTACTGTATCTTCCACCTGCTAGGATCCCACCCAATGCTAGCTAGGCCTTTAGAAACTATCCTGATCCTCACAGCCACCCACTGGCAGTGCACAGGTGCTTGGGCTCCCCATTCTCGCAAAGCAAAATGTTGAGCAACATCCAAAAGTTAATGACTCGCTGAAGGTGATGCGGCCTGTAAGTGGAGGGACCTGGATCTGAGTTCAAATGCAGTTTGAGTTTTCTCATGTGACAAAAGGGAGTATGTGACTTGTCACTAAGCCCATCCTAGTCCTGGCATTAGATGTGGAAAGTCCCTGGGCTGGGGCTTCTGCGAAAGGTGGGGAAATTCCAATGGCAAAAAACATAGCCCAGAGCCAGGTTCTGGATGGGGCACAGCTGTAATCCCAGCACTCGGGAGGCTGAGGCAGGAGGATGGCTTGAAGTTGAAGGCCAGCCTGGACTACATATGGAGTCTTCAAAACAAAATAAAACCATTGCCCAACTGAAGTACAATGAACTAAGGACAACACAGAAGGGAACTGGGGCTCCCTGAGAGTTTCATTGAGAACTTACTACAGACTAACGTTCCAGGTCCCCTCTCCATCTCTGAGAACTTAGATCTAGATTTAAAAAAAAAAAAAGCAGAAAATTTGGAGGAGTGTGGAAATGGTATTAGCACATGGGTGCAGCATGGACAAAGCCTTGGCAGTGAGACTAAAAAACAAAATTTGATAATAAAAAAAAGAGACCTGACAATGGGAAATGATGTTAGATAAGAAGATTGTATTTTAAATGCAATCTTCTTAGTCATTGGGAACCACTTAAACCATATTTCAGGCCAGGAATCACTCTGTGGAGAGTAAAATACATTAGAAGGGAGGAACTGGTAATTGCGTTTTTTGGACCTCAGTTTTGCTATCTGGAGATTGGACTTGAAGAACTGTTAAAAGTAAGACAAATGCACATCCTGAAAAGTCAGAACTTACGAGACTCTTAGACTAACTACTGCCAACTCCTTATCCTGCATAAGAGGAAACAGCCTTAGGAGAAGCCCTGTGTGTACAAAATTGGGGCCTCCTTACCAGGTCTTCTGCCTCCTGGGCCACATTTGACCTTCTGTGATACTGAATGGGAACCTCTGTACTCAAGAAATAAAATTTCAGAGCCAGGCACAGGGCGTTCCCTGTAGTCCCAACAACTACTAGAGAGGCTGTGGCTAGAGGATTGTGTGCAGCTAGGTATTGGAGATGGGCAATGTAAGAAGACCCTACTTTAAAATAAAGATTTGAGGGGCTGGGGATTTAGCAATGTAAGTGCCTGCCTGACAAGCGCAAGGTCATGAGTTGGATCCCCAGTACAAAAAGAAAAAAAAAAAAGCATTTAACTGAGGGGCTAGAAGGCTCCCATCTAAGGTTTCACTATGCTTTGAAGGGGTACTTTTGCTGGTAGAATTGAAGTTAACAAACCAGACTGCTGTTTCCCCAGTGAATATCTTGAAAGTTGGTAGGTGGTATTTAATCATCCACCTCACGCTCCTTGAGAATGGGTTTCCAGTGTGGAGAGGGAGGATAAGGGAAGTTCCTGGGTTCCACCCTGCTCCCGGAGACTTATAACTCAGCTTTTCAAACCATTTTAGACTGACATTGATTTTCAAACAGGAAAGTTAGAACTGGAGCATTCTGAATAATCAATTTTGTCATGTACTATGACTTGAATGTGTGCCCTAAAAAGTATGTGTTAGGAAGTATAACCCCCCAATTCAACAGTGTTAGAGAGTGGGTCCTAAGAAAAAGAGTCTGGGCTATGAAAGTTCCACTTTCATGAAAGGGTTGATACTAGTTTTAAAAGAGCTAGAGGGGCTGTCTGGGACTCTTTTATTGTTTTGGTGTCTGTTCTTCCACCTTTTGTCATGGAATGGCACAGTAAGAAGGTAGTCATGGGGCAAAGAAAATGTGTTCCTCAGAGGCAGGCACGTGGACTTCCCAACTGCCAGAACTGTGGGGCAAAGAAATTTCTTCTTTTCATAAATTACTCAGTCTGTGACACTCAGTTATAGTAACACAAAATGGCTGACACAGCATGCATAAAGGATCCTTTTATTCTCACACACAGCTTTTCCTTCCTACTTACCAAGCTTCCCCATCTCTACTCCAGCCTCCCAATCAGTCCTTAGCCCAGTGTACCTGGACTCTACCTTACTTCTCCATGTAGTCAGTGCTCAACCATGGTCAGCAGAGCAGCATGGACACATTATAGTCCTCATCTCTCTCCCTCTTTCTCAGCACTGATGGTTGAACCCAGAACTTCGTACCTGCTAGGAAAGAGATTTACCACTTGTCCCAAACTCCCCTACTCAGTTTGATTGATTAATCAATTGACATTTTCAAATGAGAAAGCTTTAATGCAAAGATTTCCATCATGACAAATGCTAACACATCCTCCTCCTGAGCTGGGTGTAGTGACACAGGTTTGTGTGAGGTCCCAGCCACTCAGGAGGCTAAAACAGGGGGATCACAAGTTAAAGCCCAGTCTGGGCAACTCAGCAAGACCTTGCCTTAGAATAAAAAATAAGGACTGGAGACATTCCTTAGAGGTAGCACAGGCCCTAGGTTCAGTCTCCAGCTCTGAAGGAGAAGAGTCCATTTGCCTAATGGATTCAGTTCTTACCTCCTTCCGGTGCTGCCTCATCCCACCATGTTTCCCTGTGCACTTCTATTACTTTTCCCTTCCCTTTCCCCATCTGTGGTCACGTGGACAGATTCCATCTGCCCCTTCAATTGTATAAAGTTTATTTCCAGCTGGACATAGTGGTAGGCTGAGGCAGGAGGATCACAAGTTTGAGCCTAGCCTGAGCAACTTAGTAAGACTTGTCTTAAAATAAAATAAAAAGATGGGCTGGCTCAATGTGAAAGCTCTGGGTTCACTCTCCAGTTTAAAAAAAAAAAAAACAGCCATACAAGTAATAATGGTCACCATTAAATTTTAAAAATATATCCTTTAACAGTATGTAATAATGTTCCCAACCTTTTTCCCCATAGTTCTATTTTTAAATACAGGTTTCATTAACTTTCTTGTATGGGTCCTGAGATTTGTGATCTTCCTGTCTCAAGACTCCTGAGTGGTTAGGGTTATAGACATGTACCATTATACCACCCAACTGCTCTTCTGTCTGTGTAGGTTCTATCTGATATTCCTGGAGGCTCAGGCCCTGGCCCTCTTTCCATTTTGCCTGAGCAAACCCATCCACACCCATTCTTTGTGCACGTGTGCATTTGTGTGTGTGTGTGTGTGTGTGTGCGCGCGCGCACGCGCGCGCTAGGGAGCAAACCTGGAGCTTCACAATGCTAAGCAGGTGCTTTTTCCCTAGTCTCCTCTTTTTTCCCCTCATTTTTATTTTATTTATTTATTTATTTATTTATTTATTTATTTATTTATTTATTTATTTGAAACAAGGGCTCACTATGCAGTTCAGACTGGCCTTGGGCTCACTTTGTAGCCCAGGATGGTCTTGAACTTGCAATTATTCTCCTACCTCAGCCTCCCAAGTGCTGGAATTACAGGTGTGCACCACCACACTTGGCTTTCCCTCCCATTCTTGAGGGAAATTACCCTGTACTGTGTTCCCCGCACTAGGTGAGGGACTTTGCAGAGATAGGCATATTTTTTTCTACAAAATACTCCTGTACAGAGCTGGGGATATAGCTCAGCAGCACAAGTGCCTCCCTGGAAAGTGTGAAGTCATGAGTGCAATCCCCAGAACCAAAAAAAAAAACAAAACAAAACAAAACATGCAGATTTATGGCTGGGGATTTAGCTCAGCGACATAAGCACCTGCCCGGCAAGTGTGAGGTCCTGAGTTTGATCTCTGGCACCAAAAAAAAAAAAAAAAAACTCCTGTAAAGTTTGTATTTCCATTTTATAGTTGTGGAAACTGGCTCAGAGATGTTCAGTGGCTTGACAAAGTCATACAGCCAAAAATCAGCAGAGCCAGTACTCAAACTCACATCCATGTCGTCCCAAACATAATAACTCTGCCCCCACGCTGTGGTATAAACAGAGAAGGGCTCAGAGTGTGGCTTCCTTTTTAGGGTCACTTAGGTTGTTAAAAGTCTCCTACCTCTCGCTGCCATCCATCTTCTTTGTCCCGAGAAAAGAGCTTCCAACTCCTTAAAGCCTATAAAGCACAACCACCTGAGACAGGTCATTTACTCCCAGGGTTCTAAGTCTTATCAATAAACATGGACTTAAACAATTCCCAAGGCATCCCTGAGCAAATGAAGGGGATCAATGATTAAGACTGAACACACTGCATTGCCCCAGGGCTCAGAACTGGTCCCCACCACTTGGGCCAGGCATGCATCTTTACCTGGTATGGGGTCTCATGGGGCAAACAGAACAAAAATTCCTCTGGCTTCTCAAAGATGAAAGTGTGCTGCAGGGGTTGGGGAGAGACACGATATGATTCTAGACTTGGGTTTAAATGTTGTTCTGCCAGTTTACCAACTGAGTACCGTTGGGCAACCCACTGGTAAAACAGGTCTTCCCACAGCTGTTTCTTAGGTTTTTGTGCCAATGCAGGGGCACAGGTGTACAGTGCATGCACAGTAACAGCACAGGAGATGCACCAGCCATGACAGCTTAGCCAGACATGGTAGCACATGCCTATAATCCCAGTACTTGGAAAGCTGAGGCAGGAGGATCACTACAAATTCAAGGCAAGCTTGGTTATCATCTTGAACTGGATGGTACCTGCCCACAAATCAGTGTCACCCAGATAGAATTGCTTTCCCCCTCAAGACAAGGGACTTGTTGCTAAGGTGACCTCACTGATTTCCTAACCAATGATAATAATACCGTCAACAATAACATGGACATCAGCTCTTGCTTATTAACTATATACTCTCTTGCTTGATGGCAAAGACTTTGCTCCCACATACTATTTCACCAAGTCTCTACTTAGAGACAAATTGTTATCCCCATTATATGGATAAGGAAACTGAGACCTAGAAGGGTCAGGGATTTGTAGTCACCCAAATCTCTCCTATTCACACCTGTTTTCTACTATTTGCTTTGACCTCAGTATCAAGTTTTGTTGATACTAAATCTCTCTCCTTGTGTCTAAAACTGGCCTGAGCACACAGATTCCAGGATCATCCAGAGTCTCCTGTCACTCTTTCAAAGCCTGCCTTAGAAGCAGACTGGCACCCAAGGCAGCTTGTGGTATTAAGAGGTGTGAAAATGTCCTGGTAGCTGCAATTTGTGAGCTAGTAGAGCTCAAAGCCCCATTCACAGCTTCCACCTCCCTCAGGGTTGTTCAGAGGAGCTCAGCTCTGCAGAAGAAAGGCAAAGCTGTTACCTATGGAATTACAGTAAAATGAAGGCCAAACAAGGGTTTTACTGACAGCCATGGTAGTGCATGCCTGTGATCCCAGCATTCAAGAGGCTGAGGCAGGACACCAAGAGTTCAAGGCCAGCCTGAACTACATAGTGAGAGATCCTGTCTCAAAAAGAGGAGTGGTGAGGGTCAGAGGGTGCTTCTGTTCCACAAATGAGCAGGGGACTTATGTTTCTTAGTAAGAATTTTCTAGATTCTTGGGCTTAATCTTTCAGAATAATTTCCTCCATCTTCTTCATGGTTTCCACTGAGAATGCTAGAAGAGGCCAGGGGCCAAGGATACAGTTACTTTGCTTCTGAGCATTGACTGTTTATTGTTTTGTTTTTGTTTTTGTTTTGTTTTTAATCTGTGATTGGCAGATGACAAAGTTGTTCTTTGTTTTGTTTTGTTGTGTTTTGTTGTGAGAGCTTGTTTGGAGGTGGTAGCAGGGAACACAGCTACTCATACAAACACCACCAAGACAATGGTCTGACTCTATCAAGGATGGTTGTCCTCTTCAACCAAGTATACAGCTTCAGGAGAGAGGCACATGGAACAGTGAGGGAGGAAGATAACACCTTCCTAGCCAGCCAGATCAGCTGAATCAGCCCTGGCAATCAGTGAGGTGACAGAGGTCAGAGCCAGATCACCCTCACATCCACTTATTTCTTTTTCTATCACTGACGATCTAGCTAGGACAATTCATCACTGGAAGATCAACATACAATAACAAGTCAAGAGATGAAACAGGAATGCTTCAAAAAACAAATGTTAGGGCTGAGGCTGTAGCCTGTTGATAGAGCTTGCCTGGCATGTACAAGGCCCTGGGTTCCATCCCTAATACCACAAACCACACACACACACATAAGCTGTTGGGACCAGGTCAGTGAATTGAAGAAAGAAATTACTTCATAGCAGCACATAAGGCAGCCGTTTGCCAGTATACCCCCACTTGGTTAAGGCGAGGTTGGTATCACTCCTGTTTACAAAAGAAGAAACGGAAGCCCAGGGAGGAGAAGGGCCTTGCCCAACCACAGTACAGAAAACAAGGAATAGGAAACAAATTCCAGACCAGCTCCATCTTCGCCATTCTTTCTGCTGCGGCCCCTGACCTCTGAGAGTCTCACAACATTCTTCTGCCTGTTGAGCTGTAGTCATAACTGTCATCAACAGCTGCTGAAACTAGACCATGGGAAGTAAAACAGAGGGTCACTGAGTTTTCACCAAGGTTCCCTGCCAGGCAACTGTGCTAAAAAAAAAACATCTTTTCCTCTCCAGGATGTTAGTAGGAAGCAAACAGATTGTTGCAGCCTTCTGGCTTCTTCCAGACAACAGCAGCAGGCTGGCCCAGGCTCAGGAAACAAAGGATGAAAGCCACAGGAGAAGGCGACTCCAGGGGCTGGTCTCTGCAGACACAACAGTGAGCTGTTCCTGGGGCACGGGTAGGATCCCTCCGCCTAAGAAAACGGCAACTCCTCTTCCTGGGTCTTTATAACCTGATCCTGACCCAGATTTCTAAATTCATCGCCCACTCTCTGAACCTCCTGAGCTCAGTGGGTTCCCAATCTCTGCCTACGAATTTTTATCAACTAGGGTGTCCTTTCCCATCCTTTCAATTCTTTCTCTACATCTGAAGTCCTTTAATATCCAGCTGCAATCTTACTTGCACAAAAGAGCCTTTTAAATATCTCCAACAAGTATTCTTATCTCTTTGTCATTTAAACCACTTGCTTCCTACTTTTTTTAGGAAGTTGTCATCTCCCTGGTAGAACAGAAGCACCTGAGGATAGGGCTTGAGTTTTATTCATCATCTGAACTTCTGGGATGTTTGACTGTCCTGAATTCACACACCACCCAATGAATGCAATTATACATTCTGTGTTTTGGAGAAATCTCACCATAGAACCCTCTTTGTGAGTGACGGAGGCCATTTCATTCTTTTCCTTTTCTTCTTATTCCCCTGGCAGGGGGGAATATGTTAATTCCGCTGACAGGTAATTGACTAATTGACAGTTGAATGTAAGATAAAGGAAGAGAAAAAGGGAGAGAAAAGCAAGATTGCAAGAGCTAGGAGGAGCTGAAGGTAGGAGGATCTGTTGAATTTGGTTGAAATTACTCAGAGTACAAGATGTGAAGTGACCAGCCTGGTCTCCAGTCCCAGCTCTAAGGAAACCTGGACAAGTTGCTCTACTTCTCTGAGCTTGTTTCCTCTTGTGTAAAATGGGCATGTTGCAACAGCACTGACCTTGATAGACTTTCTGGGCTGTTGCCAGGAGGACAGAGGCTGTAACTGAAGGAACAAGTGCATGCTGCCTACCAAGCACTGTAAAAGTGCTACTAACTCCTTCAAATGGGAACAGTTGGACGATCTGCCCAACCTGAAATGCCCTCCACATGAAATCACTAGGCCCTAAGGGATGGGGGGCAGAAAGGAGCTCACAGAATCGCAAAGCTGTGATAAATATCTTGGAGATAATTCAACTTGCTTTTTTACTCCAGCAGGCAGTGCAGTGTGATAGACTGTTGGTCACCTTTGCTGGCAGCTGAGCCTGGCTCCACATTTTGATCCCTCATTTTCTAACTGTGCGTGTCACTTTTTGCTCCTTTAAGACTGGTTCCTCATCTTTAACATGGAATTTAAAGTGGTTCCCTTCCCTTAGCATTTTTGGGAGGATCAGAGGCCCAGGCAATGACAGCTGGTCACTCAGCTGTCCTGGTTGGGGTGGGGTACCTGGGCTCAGAGAGGGAAAATAATTCACCCACAATCACACAGCAGGTTAGGAACAGAACCAAGTCGGTGTCCAGGCCTCTAGATGCCCAGATCCAGGCTTATTCTCACACAGCTGTGATCCTACTTCAAAGAGGGCCAGGGCTGTCCTTAGAATGCAGGCGAGAACTCATTCTGGGATCACAGATGGGATTCTATCTCACGCTGAGCTGCAACAACTGCTTGCGTTGTCTGAAGCTAGAGTGTAGCTAAAAGCACAAGTCAGAGTCTGAGGTTGTATATCCAGCTTACTACAAAATATCTAATCCACAGTATAACTTGGGACATGTCACTGACCCTCACTGTCTCTGTTCAACAAATGGGAATAGGTATTCCTGGAAAGGGGGACAAATCATATAAAGACCAAGAGCTATTTTCATAATAGCTACCCTGCCTGAGCTTTCACTATGCACCTCACTGCTTGTACAAATATGTGCTTCTACCCATGGCTTTATTTAGTTCTCATAGCAACCCTGTGAGGTAAGAAGATGGTTTGCAGATAAATGGCTAGGAAGAAATGGAACTAGACTCTGTGCTCCAGTCTTATTCCCTCTGCCTGAAACATTTTTCCCTCTTTTCCTACTTAATTCAGTCTTCTTCTTCAGGTTTAACCTGGCTTCCTTTGGAAGGATCCCTTGGCAGTGAGTGAGGCTTGGGTAGACACCTGTCCTGGCCTACGGTGCTGAATTTCTCCCTTACTTCTACCAGAAGGGTGGCTCCGTGATGTAAAGACACTCTTGACACTCTCACAGCTGCATTCATAGAGCCTAGCACTGTGCTTGACATACAGCAGGTGCTCAGTGAATACTTGCCAAATGACTGATGCATCATGCCAGCATCGGGATGCCACCCAGGGCCCTCAGGGAGCCAGGAAGATCAGAGGAAAGCTCTTGGACTCTTGCCACACCTTACATTAGCGGCATCTTCTCCAAGTCCCAACAGCCAGCCTCCTGGGATGCCATCGGAGCCAGCTGAATTCCAGTCACTGCTTCGCTTCACCTTGGGAAGAAAGCAGCCTCAGCCCTTACCGAGCAGTAACTGACATCGTAGTGGTGCCAGGAGTTGCCCTTTTAATATTTAATGTGGCCTTCACTGCAGCAGTACTGCAGGCAAGAGAAGCTGGAAGGGACTGTGTTGAATCTCCAGTGGGTCATGGGAAGGGCGCAGATGTGAAAAGGTTTCTAAACCACAAAGCCCCCAGCAGATGAGCATTACACCAGCCCATTTGAATCCATGGCTTAACTCAGAAAACGCCAGAGTAGCATGTGTCTGCAGGGGAACAAGAAGACTGCTGACTGAGCCCCAGCCCTAAACAAATGGGGGATTAGGGGCTCCCGGGGACATTTCCTGGAGACAGCAGGAAGGCTGAGTACTGGCGCCAGCCAGATCTGGACTTTGTGCCAAGTTTGCCCTGCCCAACCATGTGACCAGGGTAGCTACTAGCCCACTGGACCTCAATTATCTCATCTGTAAAATGGGGATAATACCTTGCTTGCAGGGGTGCCAAGAGGATTAAATGAGACAAGGGACATAAAGGACTTATTAGCACATAGTAGGCCTTCAACTAATACTGAGTCCCTTCTTCTAATCCAGACATGGCACCAGAGTTAGTGGCAAGGAGATTTATGTATTGGTCAGAGAAATGGTGAGGGGAAGAAGGATCAAGAGGTAGAGGAAAGGTGACCTTAGAGTCAGATGACCCTGTCTGGGACTTCTCATCTTATTGAATCCACACCAGAAGAAATGTCAAGAACAGGATGAGCAGAGAGCCACAGGGATGGCCCCTCTATGGATCAGCTCTCTGATCATCTGATCACTTCCTTTGATCACACTGAGGATCCAGGAGGGACAAAACAAACCCAGAGGTTCACACTGCAGAGCTGGGACCTTAGCTGGTCAGCAGTCTCCCAGGCCTCCATCAGCTGAAGGGTTTATCCAAGGTCACCTGCCTGTTGAAGGAGGTAAAAGAGTTGGCAGACATGATGAGATGCCTCTATTTCCTGGTGGGGATCTTTGTCCTGTTTGCTGGTCTGGACAATAGGAGAAACGTCATCCTCCATCCCCTCTGGTCTCTTTCTAGTCCATTTTGCCACAAATCTTGGGGGCTTCCACAAATGTAAATTCTGACAGTGTCCTCTCCCTACATAAAACCTTTCTGTGTTCCCACATTTAGGGTCACTAGAGAAAAATACAGGAGGCCCAGTTAATCTCAATTTCAAATAGATCATGAACAAAGCTTTAGTATAGGAATGTCCCAGATACTGCATGCACATATTTGTACTAAAAAAAAGATGTGTTGTTTATCTGAAATTCAAACTGAACAGGACACCCTGTATTTTTATTTGCTAAATCTGGAGTTCTGTGTACATTGCCCTCAGGAAAAAAGGTTGGAGTCTTTATCTGGTCCACAAGGCCTATTTTGGCCCCAAGATCATTCCTCCCCTCTCTTACACATGGAATCTTAACTTCAGGCAAAAGTCTGTGCCTCTGCTTGGGAACACCAAGCTCTCTTTTCTCTGTGGCTTTTGCCATTTTTGTTCCTTCTATAAGATCCTGGTTGTTACCTTCTATTTCTCCCATTGCCCATAGTGCTTGGCCTGACTCATTGTCACTTTTCCTTGTGCCAATTAAGATTCTCAGTTTGATTGGTTTGAGAGCTGCCTAGGGGATTAGTAAAGCTCACTTTTGGGTGTGTTGAGGTGGGTCATGGAAATGTGACCTTGGGTACTATATATGATCCCTGGTCCTTTATTCCGTAGCAGTTTCCCAGCTGCTCTGAATTATATACCTTTTGTTATCCATGGCCTTCTGCCATGATGTTCCTACCTACCTTGATATCAGCTACCTACAGACTGAATCCTCTGAAACCATGAGCCAAATAAAACTCTCTTGCTTTAAATAGTGGGTATTGGGTAATTTGCCTCAGCCACAGGAAAGTTGACTAGTAAACTCCTGGAAGCCTCCATGGCTCTCCAGGTCTTCTCTGGGTCTGCAAAGTACTTTTGGCAGTCTCTTCCTACCCTGTTTAATCAATGCAGAGTAGGGGTTCAACAAATGTTCATTGTATTGAATTGTTAAATTCCAAATCCCCTGGCACTTCCTTTATGAAGTTTTCCTTCCGTTAGTCAAACCTATGTGTTCCCCATGGCCCTGTGGGAATCTCATTTCCCCTAGGCCTTCCCTGAACCCCAAAATGCTCCCATTATTTTCTTTGGAGATAGACCTGGTATGTCTTGGTCATCATGCCTGGACCAAGTGATATTTTTTTTAATCCCATAAGCTCAGCCAGATCAGCCACGCTGACTCCTCCAGTGACCTTCATTGCTAAGCACTGTGCCTTCTTGCCAGATGGCACCCAACAGATACTGGTGAGCTTGTAGGATGACAAACAGATTCTATGTTTGATTCTCTTCCCACCCAGTGGCCAAAACCCAAACCCTAGCACCTGCTCTGAAGGTCTCTTCTATGTCTGTAAATCCTCTTGAGTCCTATATGACTATAAAGGACATAGGGAAGCATCCTTATTTCCTACTTTACAGAATAGGAAACCAAGGAAATAGAGGAGCTCATTTTTCATGACTCAGGTCTCTGGATTCCATTCTACTCAGGGACTTTTCACCTTCTATTCTCCTGTCTGGAACACTCTTCCTAAAGATTCTTATGTGGATAATGTGGCAGATTAAAAAGAATCACAAATATTTTGTTACTGCTTTCATCAGAAGGGGATTCTCTTACTCTACCCACTGAATCCAAACTGACCTTGAAACTTGTTTTAACAACAGTGTAGAAATGACTCTTTATGAGTTTGAGATTTAGGCCCTTAAAGAACTTTCAGGCTTTTGCCTTAATCCCTTTGGAATGATGCTTCTAGACCTCCAATCAAGCAGCCAGTATAGCCAACTGAAAGATTTATGTGACAGGAGCTGAGGTACCCCAGCACCAGCTACCAAACATAGGAATGAAGCCTTCTTGAACGTTCAGCTGCAGAGGTAACCAGGAAAAACAAACAGAAAAATCACCCAGGCCAGCCACAGACTCATGAACCATGATCATGGTTGTTGTACAGCACTAAGTTTAGGGGTGTGTTACACAGCCATAGATAACTGATAAAATTGCCTCCTTGTTCAAATGTCTTCTCAAACATCATCTCCTCAGAGAGCCCTTTCCTGACAATCCTGGCTAAAATAGCACCTCTACAGCACATCCACCCCCACACCATCACCAGGCCCTTTCTATCCCATTATCCTGTTTCATCTTGTAATAAGGCTTTTATCTCTAGCTGAAGTCACGATTGATTCACTTATGGGCTTATTGTTCTCTTCCTCCACTAAGCTGCAGTTTTCATAAGGTAGGGGCCATAATATATTTTTCCCTACCATCTCTCTCATGTGTTGGTGGGCATCTTGGTGTCTGGCACAGGGAAGATGTCTTGAATTGTTTTCTGTGGAGAAGTTATGTGCCTGTCCCTTGCTTGCTTAGAGGAGTGGAGTGACAAGGTGTGAGCTCCTGCCAGGTTGTGTTCTCCAAAACAAGTGCCCTCGGGAGGATGAGATGACTGGGCTCTGTTTCAGGGACAGGAGCTTCAGGGATCAAGTTGAACAGGAAGAAAAAGATACTGCAAAAACGTTAATTTTCAGTGGGGACTCAGATTCAGATCAAGGAAGACACTGGTATTTCTCTCCATACCAATTATGAGCCTATTATTGCAGCTCTCCTGAGAAACTGGGTAATGGGAGACAGTGTTGGGAACATTGGGTCATTCCCCAAGGATTATTTCCAGGTCTGTAGCAAAAAACTAGTTTTCAGAATTTGCTTTGTTCAGTGCCTAGAAATTGATCCAGCCATAGCTTCAACTGAAGATTGTGGTACTGGGGCATCAATTCCAGGGCCTCATACAAGCTAGGCAAATGCACTACTACCAAACTATGTTTGCAGCACTGAAGCCCCTAATTCTAATTTGCTTCTCTAACAGATGAAAGGACCCCTTATATAAGTCAATAGTTTGTGGTAGAGACTTGAGGGCTCTACCTTAAAGGTTGGATGCCCAACTCTGGCACTAATCTGTTGTGTGATATGGAACAAATCCCTTCCTCTGTCTGAGCTCTGAGTCCTCATCTATAAAACAGATCACTGACTCTCGACTTATAAAACTGTTAGGTTTGTTGAGATGATCAGATAATCCAGATGGAAGAATGTTTTCAATAATATCATCTGCCTAATGAATAAAAAGGAGCTGATATTAAAATAAAGAGACTCCTGGATTCTCTAGTAAGGACCCTCTAAAGCTTATAAACCAGGCAATACAACATGAGTTCAAATCCTGGTTTGCAACTTGTATAACTTTGCAAGTAAGTTAACCTCTGCATTGCCAGAGGTTTGATTTATTTTTTTCTGTCTACAGGAGATAGGAGCCATATGGGGAAAAAAGGGCTGGGCAGGTGCTGCAATATTATGATAGACAAGATGCAGAGAAGAAATCCACCAACCTCCAAAACCCCTAAACAACCAGGGAGAATTCCATGCCTGCCTGTGCGCTTAGAAGGGACAACCTGTTGCCCTTTCCATTCCCTACCAGCAGCCCTCTGAATCTCAGCCCACCCCAGGTAGATGGTGACTCAAGTCACTCTGCAGAAATTGGTCCCTCTGTCTCTGTTGCCATGGCATTCCAACACAGACTGACCAATCAAGAAGGAGACGCCCATCTGAGCCTCTGTTGCTAAAGCTGAAGCAGAATGTCTTAGCCAATGGGAAGGACGACAGAGTGGAGCCACCATGGAAACCTCAGCATCGAGTTCAAACAATGTTTTTGTCTCCATGTCTCATTTGCAGTGGGTAGGCACTGCAACCTCGCCTTTTTTTTTTTTTTTTTTCAGAGAGCATTTTGCAGCCCCAGGAAGATATTCAGAAGTCACAGCAGGGCTACATAACAAAGGGCATCTTCAAAGAGTCAAAAAGAACTCTAGCTTAGCAGGGGAAGGCTTCAGATGCCCCCTTTATAATTTTCCTAGATGTGTATCATCACCCGCATCTCTGATTTTAGCCCATCCCCACAGCTCTGTCCAGTCCTGTCTGTCCAGGGAGGTGGCTTAGAAAAATCCCCAGCTCAAAAGTAAGAAAAGGAATTTGAGGCTTAGTCCACAAAAGGGTGATTTTCTGTCCTTTAGCTTTGTAGTTTTGGACAAATTTCTTAACCCCTTCTCCCATAGAGTGGGTAGTACAGGAGAATAGAGAAAAACATCAAACACATATTCTATCCCACTCTATAAAATTTGAAGAATGAGACGTTGGTCCTGTGATTCTTTTTAGATCTCACATTTTAGGTTTCACATTCTTTACCTTCAGGCTCTAAATAAAGTGGATCTACAAGAAATAAGCTCCCACCCAGTGTGGTAATGCATGCCTGTGATCTTAGCTGCTCGGAAACTGAGGAAAAAAGATTACAAATTTGAGAGCAGCCTGGGCACTTAATGAGATCCTATTTCAAAGTAAAAAATAAAAAGGGTTGATGATGTAGCATAGTGATAGAGCATCCCTAAGTTAAATCCCCAGTACTGAAAAAAAAAAAAAAGCACTTTCCAAGGGAGAGCTCTGTAAATAGTGCCAGTGGACACAAATAAGTATCTATTGTCCAGCTGCTTTTTTTTTTTTTGGTCTTTTTTGTTTTATTCTGAGACAAGGTCTTGCTATACAATTCAGGCTGGACTTGAGCTCACTTTGTAGCCCAGGCTGGTCTCAAACTTGCAATAATCCTCCTGCTTCAGCCTCCAGAGTACTGGGATTACAGGCATGCACCACCACATCTGGCTGCTTTGTGCTCTTGACTTGCCAGATTCAAAGGGACATCAATTCTAGAGCTCAGACCAAGAAGGGTGAAGATGCCCTCCTGAAGTCACACACTTACCTGGATGCAGAGCCAAGACTAGATACCCTCTCACCTTTTAACTGCAGCATGCAACCTTTTCAAACTGACTTTCACCCTTGGGCATCCTATATTTTACAAGCATGGCATAATAACAATTTCAGGGGAAAGCATTTCTCTTCCCTTCCCTACTCCCTTCTGAGCTTTCACTCTGTTGCCTGGCAACAGTTCTATCCAGAAACCTGTGTGTCATCCTAGACAACTCTCTCACAACCCTCCTTCCTGAAAAAAAAAATCATGTCAAATTTATCTCCTAAATCCCTCAAGTCCATCTATACTCCACCACCACCATTTCTCCAATTCAAGGTTTAGGATGGATTTCTGGACAACTATGTTGGCTTCCCATAAGCCCTTGGCTTTCACTTATCCATCCAATCTTCTGTTCCAATCTTTCATAACCACAGCCAGAAGACTTACAAATAAAAATCTGATCTAGTCACCTGCCGCCTGCTTAGAGTTTCTAAGGATAAAAAAAAAGTTTTTAGTATGCCCAAGAGGTCACAAGGGCATATTATGTCACCAGGCCTATTCCCCCCAGTTCTTCTTTCCTTTATACATGCTCTTCCCTCACTCTCTCTGGAACATTCTTCTAGCCCCAATTCTTCCTACCTTCAGCTCCCAATTCAATGGTCATTTCCTTGGAAAGCATTTTCTGACCTCACAGATAGGGCAAATCACCTTGTAACAGGCTCTCCTGGTACCATGTGCTCCTTTTGTTTGTAGCATTTAACACATATAATTTTATACTTATCATGTAATTATTGGTTTTAATCATGTAATTATTTGGTTTTATCTTTAAGCCCTGTCCCACTTGATGTACACTTCACGAGGGCGGTGATTTTGTCTTGTGCTCTGCTTAAAACAAATGGACAGATGGGTGCATGCTTAAGAGTATGAATGGATAAGCCTATGGACAGATAAGCATATGTATGAATGCATAGATGGCTGTAAGAGTGCATGGATCTATGGATGGATGAATGATAGTATGGCTGACTGAATGCTCCTATTTTTCCCAGCCTGTTTAGATCTAATCTAATCATTTTTCCCCCTAATCAGCATCTACCTAATCTTCTCCTTGTTCATTCAATATATGTCAAACATGTCTGATGTATCAAGAATGTGCCCATAATGCAGCAGGATCCCCTGGACAAAGGGATTTCCATGTTCATAAAACTTATGACAGAACTAGTTCCAGTAGTAGAGGCCGGAAACCTCACAAATGTCTCAAGGCCCAGTTGAAGTGTTGCCTGCTCTACTAATTCCTCTTTGATCAGTCTGCCTGTGCCTAATCCATCCTCAGCATACCCCAGCAGATAGGTCTGGAACACTCCTGCTCATCCTTGATCACTAACTGCTTCATACTATCCTTTTCCTTTTCTGTGGCTCTCTTCTTCTGAACTGTCTCCCAACTGATGGGAGGACTCACATCTCACAAAAGGCCAGTATGTGGGCTGGGGATTGTGTGCACACACACACACACACACACACACACACACACACACACAGGTGCAAACACGCAGTGCTTCTAATTTTCACAGGCCCCCAAATGATGTGTTACCCCTATTGATTGATTGATTGAGTGAGTGAGTGAGTGAGTGAGCTGGGGATTGAACCCAGGTCTTGGCACTGAACTCTCTCCTTAGCCTTTTCTTTATTTTGATTTTGAGACACAGTCTTCATAAGTTTCCAGGCCACGCTCAAACTTGTACTCCTCTTGCTCTAACCTCCTAGAGTTCTGGATCACAGGTGTGGACCACCCTACCTGCCTTAACCTCATTTAAATAGCAGGAAACTGATTTACCTCTATCACACAAATAATAAATAGTGACGCTAATGATGACATCTAGGTCTGTTTGAATCCAAGGCCAAGGGCCAGGGATATAGCTCAGTGGTGCAGCACCTGCCTGGCAAGAGCAAGGTCCTGGAGTTCAATTCCCTATATAAGGGGAAAAAAGTATGAAACCAAGGCCAAGATCCTTAACCAGTATGCCAGGTCCAAATATTGTCTCCAACAGCTTGACCGTGGCTCATGCACCTGTGCCTAAGCTTTGGCATGGATGGGTTGGCCCATCCTATTGCTGCTAGAGGCTTTCTTTCAAACTGGTTGAAATGTGCCCATCTAAAAAAACTGCTACCCTGATTTTAACCCTTGGTAATAACCAGAACAAGTGCGTCTCCTCTTTCACATGGTGGCCTGTCAATTTACAGCCATTTCTCATGTCTGCCTGGCATCTTATACTCTCCAGCAAGGGCCTGCAGAGCAGACAAAGTGCTAACCAGGAACTACAACACCTGGATTCTCAGCTCAGCTCAACTGCTGTCCACAGTCAGTAATTTTAAAAGAAAATTAAGTAGGTGATGGTGACAAGTAAGGGCAATAAAAATCATCAACTCATATCACTCTGGTTTCATAAAAGAAAGGGCAGCCTGACACAGAAAAAAGCAGGGCAATCTCAGAATTAATTTAGCTTTATAAAATCTCTTTACATTGTCCCTGTTCTCATTTCACCATGTCCTGGTGTTCACTCTGTAGGGGATTGGCCCAGGTCTGCAAGAGCCTTTGCTCTAACCCATTAAAGAAAACAGGAAATCAGAACGCAGCTCTTCAGCATTAGGACGTGGTAGTTACCCTGTTTGAGAAGGAGGAAGAGCTGAAGATGTCCGGTGAGCGAGGCAGCCAAGCTCAGGAAGTAAGTCAGATTTCTCCACCGGGTTGTGGCATCATGTCCAGTTTCTACTGTATTGCAGTTTAGAGGCACAGAGTCTTTCCATATCCTTTTCTTCCTTCCTTTCTTTCTTTCTTTCTTTCTTTCTTTCTTTCTTTCTTTCTTTCTTTTTTTCTTTCTTTCTTTCTTTCTTTTCTTTCTTTCTCTTTCTTTCTTTCTTTCTTTCTTTCTTTCTTTCTTTCTTTCTTTCCTTCCTTCCTTCCTTCCTTCCTTTCTTTTTTTTTTTTGGTTTTTGGTTTTTCAAGACAGGATCTCGCTAGGTAGTTCAGCCTGGCCTTAAACTCACTAGATAGCCAAGGCTGGCTCAAATTCTTGGCTATTCACCTGCCTCGGTCTCCCAAGTACTGTGCACCACCATGCTAAGCTATCTCCTACTCTAGCAACTCTGTGGTTACCTGTGACCACCCAAGGCCACATATGTAGCAAGTAGAAACTACTGGAAGTTAGGAAGGCTGTCCTGGCTCCATGATAAAGGAGAAAGTTATGCAGAAGCAACACATTTTCTCTTGGACCAGTGCTGGGCTTGGGTTTACTTACCTTCCTTCCTTCCTTCATTTATTCATTCATTTAATATTTATTGACTACCTAGTATGTACAAAACACTATGCTGAAAAAAAAGAAACACTGCTGGCATTAGAAGCATAGAGGTGAGCAAAGAATGATTTGGTCTCTGTTCTCACGGGTTTTAGGGTCTGTTAGGAGAGGCAGATTTAATCCAAGTGAAAGGAATAGGTATAAATTTAGAACTGTAGTAAGTCATACAATAGAGGCACAGGTTACCCCCAGAGTATAAAACAAAGGGAATTCCCTTAGTTGCCAGTCATGCGAGGTTGAGACAATAATGACCAAACTGAGATGAGAAGAAAGAGCCAGCATTGAGCCTGTGAAGGAGGAAAGGCATATTCCAAGCAGAGTGCTTTGTGTGGATTGAGAAGAAACTCTAAGAACTGCAATAAGGTCAGTCTGACTGAAGAGGGACAAACAACAAGGAAGGGCATACAAGATGAGGCTGGGGAGGTAGGTAAGGCTCATGTGCTATTTATTTATTCATTTATTTAGTACCAGGGATCAAACTCATGACCTTGTGCTTGCCAGGCAGGTGCTTGTGCCACTGAACTAAATCTTGGGCTCATGTGCTATTAAAGGGGTTTCATCCTTTCATTACATGAAACACAAAGCTACTCAAAGGTACTGAGCACGGGAAGTGGTACAGCTGGATTGAGGGTAGGGAGGAAACAACAGTTGCCTCTTCAAAAAAAAAAGTTCAGTTGAACCAAGCGTCATGGCACATGCCCACCTGTCTGTAATTCCAGTATTTAGGAGGCTCAGGCAAGAGAATTGCCATGAGTTTGAGGCCACCCTGGGATACATAGCAAGACCCTGTCTCAAATAACCAAAAAGTTAAATTGATGGTGGTGTTGGTGGCAGTAATAATAATAGCACTAAGATTAATGAACACCAGGTCTCAGGTATTATTTTATCTATTTGGTTTGGTTTGGTTTGATACTGGAAATTGAACTCATGACCTCACGCTTGTCAGGCAGGTGCTATGCCACTGAACTAGATCCCGGGTCCCCATACATTATTTTAAACACTCTTTATGCATTTATTTGTTGAGTCTTCATATCAGTCCTATGAGGTGGACACTGTTACTATCCCCATTTTATGACAAAACTGAGGCACAGAGAAATTAAAAACTTGCCCAAAATCACCAAGCTAGTAGGGGGCAGACAAGTAAGTGACCTCTGAGCACTTAGAGAAATTACTCTTTTAAACAATTTCTTTTTTTTTGGTACTGGGGATCAAACTCATAACTTTGCACTTGCCAGGCAGGCACTTAAGCCACGGAGCTAAATCCCCAGCCTTGTTCCCTTTTTTTTTTTTTTTCGTCTTTTTGAGACAGGGTCTCGCTATGCAGCTCAGGCTGGCCTTGAGCTCACTTTGTAGCCCAGGCTGGTCTCGAATTCACAATGATCCTCCTGCCTCAGCCTCCCAAGTGCTGGGATTACTGGCGTGAGCCACCATACCCGGCATATCGATTTCTTTTTGTTTTTTTGGTACTGGGAATTGAACTCATGACCTCATACTTGCCAGGCAGGTGCTATGCCACTGAACTATATCTCCAGCCCTCTTTTAAAGAATTTATAGTAAAGGAAGATGCTGTCTAAAAAGAGTCTGGAATAAATGCGACTTGAACTTACATTGGATTAATTCTTGTGGTATTTTCTGTGAAACACACTAAAGTACCTACTGTGTGCTAAGCATCTTATGTAAGTAATGCAAGAACTTACATTCTAGTGAAGAGAAAAGACAACACACAGATAGGCAAAAAGCCTGGATAATTTTAGATGATGGTAAAGGCTATGGGGAAGCAACAACAGTGCAATATGATGACCAGTGTCTGGCAAAATCAACATGGTTTTCTGGACTGGCTCATCAAGGAGGCCTCTCTGAGAAGGCAACAAATGACATCAACAATAAGGAACCAATCAACCCACAATCTTAGGAAGAGGCTTCCAAAAAGAGGAGAAAGACATGCAAAGACCCCAAAGCAGAGCCAATCTTAAGAGTGTTCATGGAACAGAAAGAGGAACGGCTGCAAGATTCTGGGTATGTAGAAGGAGGTGACCATGGAGATGATGAGAACAGAGATACAATTTTAGAAGCTCAGGCCCTATAGGGTCTTGTGGGTCCTGGCAAGGAACTGGGATGTTGGGTTATTTTGTTTTGTTTTTTGAGACAGGGTCTCACAATGTAATTCAGGCTGGTCCTGAACTCACTATGTAGACCAGGCTGGCCTTGAACTCATGGCAATCCTCTTTCCTCAGTCCCTCAAGTAATGGGATGACAGGTGTGTGCCACCATCCCCAGGTGTGTTTTCATCTTGAATTGATAGGAAATCACTGAAGAGTTTTCAAGCAGGGAGTTGATGGCCTGACATGTGGGCTTTGGGAGGCTTTTTGTCTGTTTGTTTTTGGGTTTGGGTACTAGGGATTGAACCCAGGGCTTTGCACACAGTAGACAAAAATCTCTACCAAGCTACATTCCCAGTCCTGTATAAAACTGCATTTTGAGGTAGGGTCTTGTTAAATTGTCCAGAATGGCTTTGAATTTTCAATTCTCCTTCTTCAGCCTCTTGAGTAGCTGGGATTACAAGCAGATGCCACCACACCCTGTTAGTTTGACTGGTTTGTGTTTGTGTGTTTTTGATATCAAACTGTGTGCCTTGTGTATGCCAAGCACACAATCTATGGCTGAGAAGTACTACAAGTCCTATTTTATGCTTAAAAGAGAACACAGTAGTGGCTATGAGGAGAATGTATTCTTGCAGACTAAAGAAGGATGCAGGAGAATGTATTTGGTTGTATTGCATCTGATAAAGAAGGAGACAGGAAGAAGGGTTAGATTGCAATATGTTTTTGCTAATGGATCAGATGTGTGGGTTGAGGGAAAAGGAAATACAGGATAATTTTAAGATTTTCTGCCTGAATAACTGGGTAGATGATGGTATAGTAACTAAATTGGGGAAAACTGTAGGAGGAACAGGTTTGGGTGGGAGCGGAGGGAGGGGTGCAGTGTTAAGAATTATATTATAACTGGGCGTGGTGGCTCATGCCTGTAATCCCAGCACTTGGGAGGCTGAGGCAGGAGGATCATTGTGAGTTCAAGACCAGCCTGGACTACAAAGTGAGTTCAAGGCCAGCCTGAACTGCATGGAGAGACCCTGTTTCAAAAAGACCAAAAATAAAAAAAAAAGAATTATATTGTAGATATATTGAGTTTGTTTTTCCTCTTGGATCTCTAATGAGTGGCCTGTAAGGCAACTGAAAAAATAGATTTGATATCATAGGTGGAGTCAGGGTGAAAAATCTTAAGCTGAGACATGGGGATATATGTGGTGATTAAAATCACAGAATTGTGATTAGATGATCACAATGGAGAAGGCTATGGGGAAGCCATAGCCTTTGGGGAAGAATTGGGTTACTAGGGGAGTAAGTTGCAGAAAAGAGATCCAGAAAGTACATTCTGGAGCCCCCCAACATTGCAAAGACTGAACAAAGGTACAGAGCCAGCAGGGGAGGATGAGAAGGAAAGAAAGCCAATGAAGGAGGCCATATGACAAAAGTCTCAGTCTGACCTGTTATAATTTCAACCAAATTGCTTCCTACCTCAGAACCTCAGTTTTCCCACTGTAGACAAATGTTGGCCATGCTCATCACTCAGGTGACTCCAGTTTGGTCATTCTATGACCCTGCTGAGGAGTGGCAGCCACTCCCACAGCCACTTACCAGAAAAAGAAACCAAAGCAGAGCCTCATCCTCTTCATTTCCAACTCCTGCAACTGGCTCACATTACATGAATCCAACATACACCAAACATAGCCCAGGGTCCACCTTGGAAAGTGAGGGGCTGGACAAGATCATGGTGACCAGAAATAGAAGCCAGACTCTGCCATTTGCCACCTGACTGACCAATTTTCAGTTTCTTATCTGTAAATGGCAGCCAGTAATACTCATTGTGAAGGATTATTGGTAGAACTAGACCAGGTAGTAAGTAAAGTGTCCTGTAGGGCTCCTGTATGCTTGGGATCCATGCATGTCATCCTCTGCTTTAGGGATATTACTTCCTTGAACAGAAAGACAATGCAAGGAGGCTCTGCCATTACAGACTAATGCAGTCTTGCTGCTGATCGGCTCTCAGGGTTCCAGCTTTATATTGCCTGCACAGTACATGGCTACCCAGTTAGTTATAAGAATTAGGACTCTATAAAGTGATACATGTACACCCATGTTTACAGCAGCAACAATTCATAATAGCTAAATGTTGGAAGTAGTACACATGCCCATCAACAGACAAATTGATACAGCAGATATTGTATAGACACACAATGGAGTATTACTCTGCCATAAGGGAAGATAAACTTGAATCACTTGCAGGAAAACAGATTCACCTTGTGATGATAATGTTAAGTGAAACAAATCAGACACACAAGCTTAAATATTACATAGTTTCTCATATACCAGATGCCCCAAAGTAAAATAAAGAGCAAAATAAATGACAGCTAATAAGAAGTAGGGAGACAGATCATTCTCAAAGGGAAAAGGGATCAAGAGATGATAGGGAACGGGGAAGGAGGGAAAGGATAAGGGATGAAAAAAGAAATCGGGATGTGTTATGTACATGTACTAACTCCACACAAGGAATGTAAACACTATGTACTGCAAACATGTACCAGAAAAGGGAGGGGATCAAGAAAAGTGGAGAGGAGAGGGTGAAAAGGACAGGTGGATGAAGAAAGAATTAAGATGTGTTATGTACCCATACCAAATTCCCACAAAGAATGTAAACATTATGTACTACACACATGTACTAATAAGCTAAATATTAAAAATAAATAAAAATTGTTTAGGGAGACAATAAAGGGAATATACAAAGACTACTTAGGCCATCTGGCTGGAGCCCAGGATTCTGTGATGAAAGAAGAACCCTAGGAGGAGTGAGGGACAAAGGTCAGCATCTAAGGCTGACCATAACCATCGACTTGGGGTTTTTCCCAATCTGCGTTAATTTAGCTGGCAAAGGGCAGTGATATGACCTCAGGGAAATGCTGCGCAGAGAGCAAGTCAGAACCAGGCCAAAGTGTTCAGCTCCATTGGTGGTTCTTTGCTGTGTCTCCTAGAGGCAACTCTGGGAAGAAGGCAAGAACTGCAGTAGCAGCCACTGGAGATTCACCAAGCAGACAGCCTGGTTTTCCAGATGGCTTCTATCATGACAATTAGATAAATAGCTCCGGGGGGCTAGGGATATAGCTCTGGTAGATTGCCTGCCTAGCATTTGCAAAGCCCTGGATTTGATCCCCAGCACCTGAAAAAAAAGATTAATAGCTCCAGTTATTGGATACCTTCAACATGGCAGGCACTGGACTAGGTGCAGCAAGGTGGGTGAACATATTACTATACTGAAAAAAATGAGAAAACTGAGGCCAAAAGAAAAGGAAGGCCTGAGATCATACAGCTACCTTTTTCTTTTCTTTTCTTTTTTCTTTTCTTTTCTTTTCTTTTTTTTTTGTACCAGGGATCAAACTCAACTTAGCATTTGCCAAGCAGGTACTTATGCCACTGAGCTAAACCCCAACCCAGCTACTTTTTATTGAAGCCATAAAATAGGTGAGAACCTTTCCATAGCCTTTGTGGTCCTGACTGATCTGATCACTGCTTCCTTCTCTAGCTGTACCAGCCCCTTCCTCTCCCTTGAATTCACTTTCTTTTCCATTTTGGGGTCTCAGAGACTTTACAGCCATAAACTCCTCTGTCCCTGACATCTCCGCCATTCATCAGGTCTCCATGGAAATGTCCAGAAACCTTCCCTGAGTCCCAGAAAATGTCAAAATCCCCATCAGACCTCACAAGTGGTCTCTCTGTCTTTGGAGCATGTTTTACAACTGTAGTGACTTTACAACAGTGACAATCATTGTTTGTTTACCATTCTACTTCTGGTACCCACAAACCATGTATGCATAGATAATTGCTAATACATATCTGTTGCCTGGAAAATGAGCACTAAACATGTAAACAATGAATGAAACAACAAATTTCCCTCTTGCAGAGATTGGCCAACTACAATTCTTCCAGAAGAGAACAACTGGTATAAGGTACCATCTCCTTGAAAATCTAAATCATAAAAGCTGATTTAAACGTACTTTCAATCACTTCTAAGCAGCATGCTGCAAAGGGAAGCAGGATTGGAGTGATCTCTAGATGTATGCAGAGGGAGGTAAATACCCACTCTGTGGATTGGGCCCTTGAACCAAGATAGTATCTATTTGTCACACGTATACTCCCAACCCCCTCTCCAACCGCACCCTGCACCACATCTGGCTCTCGACAGTAAGTAGCAGCCACTCTCCTGGTTCCTGCACAAGAGAGACATTGAAGAGGTGGTCAGACTTGCCTCTTATCTCACAAGGGGAACTGTCCTCCCTTTCACTTCTGCTTTGAAGTAAGACACATCCTGTGTGCCAGACCACTCAGGGAACAGTCCTGTCCTCTCAGCATCAACCACCCACAGCAACCAGTTTGGTGACCAGGAATAGGAAGCCTGGGGAGTCAGGACTGGAGACATGATTCTCATGACAGTGTAGGAATCCTAGTCCCCAGGTCTTGCCCTGCCTCCTTCCCAACAGGCTGCCCTACCATGGAAGCCATTGTACCTAGGTTTCTTTCTCCCATGTCCTATCTCATGGGAAGGAAAGACCTGGTGTTGAAGAATTCAGCTGGGTTCAATCCCTCCTCTGCTCTCTGTGTGCTCAGTAACCCCAGGTAGTTCCCTCTCCTGAGACTCAGCTTGTCCTCTGAAAAGTAGGGGTTCCTGTCACCTACTGCCTCCTTTAGGGTTATCCTCTGGCTCTAGCAAGACACTGACCATGCATTTGCTTGGGGTTCAATGTACAAATGAGCTCTTTTTCATTATTATTATCATTTTGGTTTTTGAGACAGTGTCTTGCTATGTAGTTCAAGCTGACTTTGAACTCACTAGGTAGCACAGGAGATTCAAACCCATGGTGATCCTCCTGACTCAGCCTCCTGAGTGCTAGGATTACAGACATGCACCACCATGCCTGACACAAATGAGCTCTTGCTGTTATCTTTCTCCTGTTTTCTTTCTGTTCTTTCACAAGTTTCAGACTTTTTGGTGGCATACAGGTTATTCATGCACCTGCTAGACACATTTAAACATTGGAATATTTGGCCTCCATAAGGAGAGTGTGTACAACATTGCCTTGAAAATCACTGGGCTACAAGCTGGGTGTAGAACTGCATCCCTGTAATCCTAACTGGTGAGGAGCCTGAGACAAGAAGACCACTTGTCCTAGGAGTTTGAGACCAGCCTAGGGAACATAGCAAGATTCATATTCTGACTCAAAAGAAAAAGAAAAAGTTGGTAAAGGAAAGAAGGAAAGTAAAGGAACATAGAAAAGGCAAGGCAAGGCGAGAAGAGAGAAGAGGAGAGGAGAAAAGAGGAGAGGAGAGGAGAGGAGACGAGAGAAGAGGTAAGGGAGAAGGGAGGAGAAGGGAGGAAAGGGAGGAAAGGGAAGGGAAGGAAAGGGAAGGGAAGGGAAGGGAAAGGAAGGGAAGGGAAGGGAAGGGAAGGGAAGGGAAGGGAAGGGAAGGGAAGGGAAGGGAAGGAAAAAAGAAAAGAGCCTGGGCTGGGGGTGTAGCTCAGTGGTAGAGCACTTGCCTAGCATGCATGAAGCCTTGGTTTGCCCAGTATAGCAAAAGATAAACTAAAATCTGTGAGCACTCTGCACCACCCAGGCATCTTCACAGGCTAACTGTGGATCTTCACCATTGTCCCATAAAGGAGTCCTGAGAAGCACCATCATTTTACCTCAAACCAGAGGTTCAGTGAGGTAAATGGACTGGCTGAGGATGACACAGGTAGCTGGCACTAACATCACAAAAGAACAGTGACTCTAACTCAGTGTCCTGGCTCAATTCACAAAATGTTTTCACAGCCCTTATCTCCATATTCTCACGTTGACCTCGAGTTGTGCAATGAAGACTGATGATTTCATTTGTCAGTGTCGAGACAGATGCAGTCAGGGTGGTTTCAGGAGAATCCACAGGGGTCTCACGCTGAAGAAACAGGAGGCTGAACCTGGGAGCAGTGTTTCTGTCTCCCTGAAGAGAAAAGAGGTTGTGAAAGAGGATCATACCCCTGCCTGTCCTATCTGATGTGCTGGCCACTCCTCAGAGTTTGTATGTGTGAGAGAGCTCATTGTTCCATCCAGATCCGGGGCCAGGAAGAGCAAAGCCTGGCAGGTGAGTAAGGCTCCACCTGGAGTGACCCCAGAAGACAGGCTGGCTCAGGGCTTCCAGACAACTGGGGCCACTTTTTGCTCTAGTTTGCACCCTGGAATTTAACAACACTTAACCTCTTTCCAGAAATCACTCACTTGTTAAAAGTGCATGTCAGGTGGGGCAATTTTAACTTTCCTCTCCTCTCCTCTGTTGTTTTCAGTAACTTTCCTCTCCTCTCCTCTCCTCT